>JAOEHY010017037.1:0-27639 GCA_025447955.1 Psilopsiagon aurifrons
GATTCTCCTTCCCATCCCTCCGGGAGCAGAGGGAAGAAAAAGGGGGAAGTGAGTGAACAAACTGCGTGGCTGATTTACGGCCTAAAAGATCAAAAGATCATTTCAGGAACCTGAATGTGCACAGGTCCATGGGACCTGGTGAAATCCATCCATGGGTTGTGGAGGAGCTGGCTAATGAAGTTGTTAAACCACTGTGCGTCATATTTGAAAAGTCATGACAGTCAAGTGAAGTTCCTGATGAGTGGGAAAAGGGTAGTATAATCCCCATTTTCAAGAAGGGGAAAATGAAAGACCCAGGGAATTACAGACCAGGCAGTCTCACCTCTGTGCTTGCAAAGTCTTGGAGCAGATTTTCTGGAAAGCATGCTAAGGCACATGAAATCAATTAAGTTCTTGGTGGCAACCAATATGGCTTCACTAAGGGCAATCATGCCTGACAGATATGGTGGTCTTATATGATGAGGCTACAGAACTCACAGAACTGTGTCTTAAGGATGTTGTTCTTTTTAAAGCTAAATGTGTTTCATTCCTATAAACTATTATTTTTTTCTCTCTTCTTTCACTCATTTTCTACCCAGCTTTTTTTTCTTAAAGGTATACAGATTTGCTTAAATGCAATTGTTCAGTGCAAAACATTATATCATAAGGAACATTTTGAAACAAAAAGGAAATGTTCATTTTGTGTTAATTATAATTTTACTTCCAGAGGTTATTCATTCATTTATGAATCTGTTCTAGCCAGCTAATTTCAATTTCTTTCACAGTCATATATAATAAAACTATTATCCAGAGTTAAATAAAATGACTTCATTGTGATTTTTTTTTAATGAAAAAGAAAACACAATCCTCTTCCTTCAGCTCCTATTATTTCTAGTGTCTCTCTCCTGCTCAGTCTCACCATAAACAGGATCTGAGTGCTTTCTAAGCCAATACATCAGACACCTTTTCTGTGTGTGCATCACACTGTGTCTTTGCACTGCGTTTCATATTCACTACCTCAAAGTGATCACATGTGTTCGTGGGAAATTATACCTCACATCAGCTGAGGCTCTGTATCAGGGAGACTGGTAAATGTACCAGCAAGAGAGGCAGCACACCTCAGTGGGAGACAACTAGAATCTGGAACCCCTGAGCTCTGCCACTAACTATACAGTTTTAGGTACAGTATGAACCATTTTCCACACCAGTGAATTGGAATGGCTGGTATTTTTTATTTCCTTCTTAAAATATTTTGTGATCTTACAATTCAAAGTGCTAAACACAGCAAAAAAAGAGAATCCTCATAATAATAATGGTATTTCTTGACAACTGTGAGTTTTATTGTTGTGTTTTTCTTTAACTGGATAAAAATTACATGTACATAGAACTGGTTTAGGACATTTCAGACAATTAGAATGATCTGCTGTGAAAGAAATACTGGTATAGACTTAAAGTAAAGACAATGTCAATAGACTAAGAAGGCCAGATACTATTGGAAATTAGGTAGTATGCTAAATTCTGAGAACTGATAAAATGAATGCTTCTGAGTTTGAAAGATGGTCAATAGAGAGGTGTCCAAAAGCTCAGTACTGGGACCAGTGCTTTTTAATGTGGTACTAAGCCACCAAAAGCAGTGGACAGCAAGTGACTGAAAACTGATAGAAGGCTATTTCAGTTAATAATAGCCTACAGATGCCTGTGAAATTCCCCAGCTGTACTTAAAGTCGCTGGAGATCTGGAACATGATGTCAGATTAGATTAATCTTGGATAAGCAGGAAATATTGTATATTTACACAATATAGAAATTCAAGTCACTGACAGTCTCTAAGCCCAGCAGCCAGCTACTCTATTGGAGAAAGCCAGTACAAGCAGTTCAGAAGCTAGGTGATGAGGACATTCAAATTATTTATGTTAGATATAGCATGTGGCAGATGCCTTCTCTAAACTTGAGTAAAACCAGGGTGTTTGGTAACTTAAACCTAGGAAAGAGAATAACCAAGAATATTTTATTTTATATAATAAAAATTTCACTCAAAAATTTCAAGAAAACTTCACCTTTCAGAAATGTAGAACAGGAATGACAAGTAAAGTAAAGATTAGGAGATTAGGAGCCTGACTGGATTAATAAATCATATCGATTGTTTATTCTGGAAGGAAGCTGCTTGAAATATTTGTAGGGAATATTTAAAATTTTTAATGATTCAATGAAAAATACTTTCTTCTTAAAAAGTATTATAAGAGGCAAAAAAAGGGGAAATGGAACAAAATATGAACATAAGCAGGCACAGAGTTTGCAGTGAAGGGAAGAACTGTGGAAGTGCTGCGGAGGTTAAGGCAATTAATATGATTTGTTTTGAATAAGAACCAGACATTTTATTAACCAATATCTACCTTTGTAGCTAGGTAGTAATCAAATTCTACATTTCATAATGCCAGTTAAAACAAAACAATTAACCATTTGATGAGCATCAGTATTCAGTGGGCAAAAAGCAACTGGGATACTTTCTCTGAATTCTGATTTTATTCCCTCCCTCAAGCACTGCAAATTTTGTTCTCAAGAATTTTGATGACCGACTATAAAAAATCTTAGCGAAAATCTTCAATGATTCGATATGGAAATCTGGCAGGTCTCCCAGCTACTAATGGTCCCTGGTATCCAGCCTATACATTGCTTGCCACAGCAACTGCTTGTCATCTTCCATTCAGCTTGTCATCTTCCATTCAATTCTTTAGTTACCTTCTACAGCGTTTGGTTCTCCTTTGATTCTTTTGGAGTGTATTTTATTCCTCAGGTTGCTCACTGAAATTTATGGCACTCATCAGAGACAGTGTTTTTTTATGTAAATAGGAGAGGCAAGAGTGAATCTGAAAAAAAATGATTATGGCTTTTTTTGCTTTGGGAGGGTAAAAAAAATTGCCCTTGTACCAAAATATGCAAAAAAACTGTCCACATCAGAAATAGGTTGGGGAATTTGCCTCACTGTTGCTTTCTCCGTGGGACAGCTTCAGTTAAGTCATTCCCTTATTTGTATGGGAGAGTGTCAGGGTTTCAGTCCAGTCAGCCACGTAGTTCGCTCACTCACTCCCCTCTTTCTTCCCCCCTGGTGCCAGGGGGGTGGGAAGGAGGATCAAAAGAATGTGACACCCACGGGTTGAGATAAGAACAGTCCAGTAAGTAAGGTAAAACACAAACCACTGCTGCTACCACCAATAATAATAATGACCAGGGAAACACAAGGGAAGAGAATAGAATCATTCACCACCTATACCCAGCCCAACTGAGCAGTGAACCCCCTCTTCTGGGTCCCTGCACCCAGTTTTTACATCCTGGACATGATGTGTTCTGGTATGGAATGCTTCTTTGGTCAAGTGCCCTGTCACTGCTTCCTCCCAGCTTCACCTCCTCCCTGGCAGAGCATGAGGCTCAGAAAGTCCTTGGTCAGCCTAAACATTACTGCAACAACTAAAAACATTGGTGTTATCAGTGCTGTTCCCAGGCCAAAAGTCACAAACACAGCACTGCACCAGCTACCAAGAAGGAGAATAATGACTGCTGCTGCCGAATCGAGGACAGTATCCGCCCCTTATTCTATACCATTAGCATCATGCTCAGATCCCACATTTTCAATATACCATCACATGTATATATATACATACACACACGCACAGAGGGAGTGAGATCATTCCTTAGTGCGTGGACCAATCCCTATAAAGCTGCTGAGTCCATCCAGTCCATGATAAAGGGCTCCATCTTTTGTAACAGACTTTCAGAGTAGGAGAGGCTGTGTGCAGTGTTCACACTCGTGAATAACCTGGGCAATAGTGACCATTGCTAATTCTACCCCTCGATCATGAGTCCATCTGTATGTTGCACCTCTGCCCTGGTGGCTTGAAGTGACATGGGCCCACCAGGTTCAAAATAATTCACCCTCCCCTTCAGCAGTTTCTGTAGCTTGTCGCTGGGGACTCCATCCAGCTGCCTTCCATCTCCAGCGCTTCCAAAGCACTGGAGGTGCCCACTGGCCTAGATACCTGCCGATACTGTCTCACACACCCTGCCACTCATCGCTGTCCAGACTCTGGGAAAATCTCTTGACTCTCCTACATCATTTTCTAACCCCAGACAAGACCCAGACCTAATTCTGCTTAACCCTCAGGACTAGACAAAATGGTTGTGGGTAAAACACACTGTTTGCTTGCCAACATGGTGATCCCCATCACGATCAGTAGGCAGGTCTCAAGGGTACCCAAAGGCCATTCAAAACCTTCAGAACTCTCAAATGATGCTGCTGTACTTGTCGCTGGGGCTGGTGTAGCTGCTGTGCTTGCCGGCTCTCTCATCACCAGCTTCTCTTTGTCTGAGTCCAGATCTTCCTCCTCTGCCTTGCTGGGCAGTGCTGCGTGGTCTCCTGCATCCTTCTGGGACTCCGGCTCTCGGGCTCGGTGGGCGGCTGCCAGGGGATGCTCTCGGTGGGGCTGGGCTTGGCCACGGGGCTTGGATCCTCTGCTGCCTCCTCCCACTGCTCAGCAGCCAGTGGGCTGGGCTCTACCGCGGGGCTCAGCTCCTCTGCTTTCTCCTTCCCTTCCTCCTGGTCCCCGGGGAAGATCACCCGGGCCGTTTTGGCCACTGGCGGCTTCCGGGGCCGCTCCCCCTTGGCTCCCCACAGCCTCACGAGGACGGAGGTGAGGACAAGAGCCAGGATGGCAAAGAGCAGTTGGACGGCCAGGTACAAGTCCATGTAAATGCCCATCCAGCCCTGCTGCCGGAGCCCGCCCGTTTTACAAGTCATTCCCATAAAATACAATGAACAAGAACCTTAGCCCAAGCCCCCCATCTGATAAACACTAAGACAGAAAATAGCAGCTGTAAGTAAGGTACAACAGGCTTGAAACTGTGAAATCAAGAGAATCAAGAGCAACAACTTTGAGAGCCAATAAATCAGCATTGTGATGAGTGACTAATAATCCTGTTGTTATCTCAACCCTTCGGGCCCCACACTTGGCACCAAAAAGAACTGTCGTAGTTTAAACCCAGCTATAACTCACCCAGTATGCTCACTCACTCCCCCCTCTTTTTTCCCCCCTGGTGCCATGGGTGTGGGGGTAGAATCAAAAGAATGCAACGCCCACGGCTTGAGACAAGAACAGTCCAGTAACTAAGGTATAACACAAACCACTGCTGCTACCACCAGTAATAGTAACGACAAGGGAAATACAAGGGAAGAGAATACAACTTCTCACCACCTATATCCAGCCTGATCAAGGAGTGAACATCCCTCTTCTGGGTCCCTGCGCCCAGTGTTTACATCCTGGGCATGACATGCTGTGGTATTGAATACCTCTTTGGCTAGTTTGGGTCAGGTGTCCTGTCTCCGCTTCCTCTCAGCTTCTCCTCCTCCCTGGCAGAACATGAGGCTCAGAATGTCCTTGGTCAGCCTAAACATTACTGCAAAAACTAAAAACATTGGTGTTATCAGCTCTGATCCCAGGCCAAAAGTAAAAAACACAGCCCTGCACCAGCAACTAAGAAGGAGAAAAATGACTGCTGCTGCTGAACCCAGGACAGAGAGTTGTAAAATAAAGTCAGTACTGGGCTCTAGGATTCCTGCTCAGGAGAGCATACACACCTAACAGTGAAACCAAAACCAGCAGAGCTTGAGCGTCAGTATTTTTTGTGAATGGAAGTAGCCTGCTGAATCACAGCCTTATATTAAGCATTTAACCTATTGTCTGTCACTCTTATGAAACAAATGCAGATACATGCTTGTAGAGTAAGCTCCTTGAATCATCTGAGCAAAAGCTGCAAAGACATTCTCTATTATGTTTTACAATAGGAGCTTCTCCTGACTTGTTTCGCTTTACTTAACTCATCAAATCAGAAAGAGAAGGAAAAAAAGATTTTTTTTTTTTTTCCCCTCAGGTTGACTGAGCTTCAGAGAATGTCAGGTCCACTCTCTCTTGATTTCCTTAGGATTGCCCAGATGGCTTCTTCAAAATGGATGTGTCTAATTTTAGGGCAAGAAAAGGAGACAGAAAAAAGACACTCTAAATCAAGGTGACTTTTCCTTGCAAGCTTTGATGTGTTAAGATTCTATGGTAACTTTTTCCTCTCTTTTCCTTTGCTTGACTCTCTTTCAGTGTGTCTGCTTTTCCCCACAGAGACACACGTTTGCGAACTTAAAATTAATGAAGCACTGACAAGTATCTCATGAATGAAGACCGCTGTGTGTTTGGGTCAGCTGGAATGCTCTTAGCATGTACAGGACACACTTGCTTTATTGTTTTTCTGTGGAAAACTTGAGAAAAAGATGTGTCAATATCGCCCTAATATCATATTGAACTAGAGTAATGGGACAACACTGGGTGTGAATTTCAGGTTGCCAAGGGGGTTGCCATGGAAGTGAGAGAATGAAATGCATGTTATTGGGTTTTTTTTTCTAATAAGAGCTGTGCGCATTTTATTTGTTGGGTTGTTGGTTTGAGTTTGTTTGGGGTTTTTTTCTTTAGATTAGTTGTGTTCTTGCTATAGATATTAATATATAAATAATTAAGCTTATGATGTATCCAAATGATCTGCCAATTCACTTTGACTTCAGTGAGTCATGCAGATACAAATAACTTTCCCAAATTCTTACTTTGTAATTTTCCAAACAAATGTTGTATTCTATTTCAGAATTAATTGAAAGTTTTGTTCAAGCTGAAATGGAGATAGATGGACAAGCAGAGACATTGACAGAGAGGTAGACAAGTAGAGCTTCACAGGTAAGATGAAAATTCCTAATTTATTCTCAGTAATATGTAAGTATCTCAAGACTAAAGCTAATCACTAGTTTTGGTGAGTAACTCTCTTTTTTCTGTTCAATTGACACAAGTAGGTGTACACAAAGAAAATAATGAAGTATTTTAGAAGTAAAAAGCTGTGCAGGTAGAGCTGAAGAGCTGAAACTACTGCAGACAAAGGATACAGATTTCAAGTGAGCTTGAGATTAATCTTCAACATCTTTGACCTTCCCATCTTACTTTAGAGTATCTGGTAATGGTGTTATGCAATTGCATGCACAGTGCTTTAGATAATTTACCGTTCAGTTTTCACAGTCCTTTGTAATAAAAAATGCAGCCTTCAAAACCAGGGTCTATTGTGTTGGATAGGTAACCGCCTAAGAGAAATATGGGAGATTACACACATGACAGGAAAGTAAACCAGTTTTGCATTTGCCTGTCACATGTGTCATCTAAAGAATAAGATCTTCACAACAAAATTTTTTAAGGTCTTCTAAATTTTTACAGTGGGAAATTCTTAGCAGAGTTCATAAAATCACAGAATCATAGAATGATTTGGGTTGGAAGGGATGTAAAATTTCATCTGGACCCAACCCCCCTGACATGGGCAGGGACATCTTCCACTAGACTAGGTTGCTCAAAGCCCTGTCCAACCTTGCCTAAGTTATTAGAGCAATAAATAAAACAATTATTTTATAGCAAAAAATAGCTACACTGTGTCTGTTCCTATAAACCTGGCTCATTTGGGAACTTGAAAAAGATCATCAGGCAAAGAAATGAGTTCAGACAGTGTCTCGTTACTGAGTTTGTGCTATTAATTAGTACTACCTAAAGTTTCTCTCTTCTATCTTCAGTACCATGGTAAATCAATTTTCTGCAGTCTTCTTCATTCAAAGGTATATTACAATAGATGATAATTTTTCTCTATGTTACTTTGAAAGACAATGTACAAGAGGTCTGGTAGAGGATACTGCTGGAGCTGATTGAGTCATATTGGCTTTGATCTCAACAGTGTAAAGGGGCAGCTGAAGTTTCGGCTTATGATCAGATTGCCTACCACTTTGCTATTGCCTTTAAGAACATGATTACCTTGCATTCCCATGTTCTTTCTTTCCTGGAGATGGAATAAAGGATCATTGTTTTTCTTTATGTACTGTAGAAAAGTTCAAAAGCAGGGGATCTTCGCAGCCTGATGGTGCGTATTTTTAAGTTTGACAAACGTGTATCTCTACATCATTAAGTTGCAGCATATTTCCTATGAGTTGAATGAATGATTCTTTTCAAATAAGAAGAGGGAGGCAGCAATGTACTTTTTGCTGATAAAAGCCATGATGCTGGAGAGGTAGACCAAGTATAGGTCCTACTCTTAGGGCTCTGTTTTCAGTGAAAAAGAGAAATACTTTATTTCCAATAGTTTTATTAGTGAATTCAGTAAATAGTACCTTTGTCTGATTGTCTCTATGTAAAAGACACACATCTTGGAATAAAGATGTTTTACATAGAAATATCATGTAGTTATATTTCTAAAGAGCAAGTTATATTTTCAACAAACTGAAGCTGCGATGACACTTGGGAATATTAATATGCATAACACTACAGTAAGGCCCACTTACAAGAATGGCCTGAATTATATATTTGTAATTCAATGTCCCAAGCTCTTTAATGTACTCTTGAGGGTAATTGCAGCTGCAATACAACCAATGTTAAAATCTGTGAAAATAGAATTTTTAGTTTTCATTTTCTGACTGGTTTTCTCCATCAGAGATTTTTTTTATTTCAGATGCTAGGTAGGGGTGCCCCAGACCTCCCCAGTGTATACCTACTGCAAGCTGGATTTCCCCAACCTAACTCTGACATTTAAAAGGCATAGAAAATAGCCAGAAGAAAGTTTCCTTTTGGGGAATATGGGGGGGGAAATTCAACATGTAGTCATTGTCGCAGCAAGAGATATTAAAGAACACGAAAGCTAGCATAAAAGAGCCCAGGAGCTGAGCTGAGATGCAACAGTGGTGTGAGGAATGGAGCCAGATCCATATCCATCATTTACACAGAGAAACCAAGGCTCTGGATTCAGCCAGCGTCTTATAAGTGCCAAAACAAGAAACAAATTTCCTAGGCTCTCAGTTGTTCTCAGTTTTAATTTTTCTGCTGAGGAACAGTTTTTCCAAGGAGCAAGGTAACATAGTTTGCACAGCCTTCAGCACCTGAACTGAAATGTAGCTGGGCGAATGAAGCTGCTCTCACCTATGCAATCTTCTACTTCCACAGCCTAGAGCCTGGGGGTAGTTACTCTACCTGTACACTCACCAGGGACATCATGAAGCCTTCAGAGCCATCAGGCCCTCAGAGCTTCTGACAATCCAACTTCCAGAGACATCTGGAGAGCCTGTTTAGAAAGTCTGGTCCTTCTGTTCTTACCAACATGCTAGGACTTTTTTGCCATTTGTCAAAGTATTTTCCTCTTATAGTAAATGCATTAGTTTTCTACAACAAAATATGTGTTTGAACATGGGAGAGAATGATCAAGTAAACAGCTTTGGAAGAACAAATTTCATTGACACAGCTCAGACTTTGCTCAGTGTACATTATTTGATGGCAGCTCTTCTTCTATTTGTCTTTCTATGAGAGTAAGTAGACTTGCATATCTCGGTCAATTAGGGACAGTGTTCTGCTCCCATTTATGCCAGTAAATTCCTTCCAAACTTAGTGGAACAGCACTGGCAAAAGACCTTGGACTTAAGTAACTTTTAGTTTTATGAATAAGAACCTGATGAAAGAGAGCATACAGAAAATAGGGTCCACTGGGGTAAAAGATAACAGCACTGCAGTGTTACACATCAGTGACTCTTGTCTTGTAGGTTATGGAGGGGTAGCTGTCTGTGAGACGTGGACATTGTGGTCAGAGTCATGAAATTGAGCAAACAAATGGAATATGAGGAAGTAAAGGGAATAGAAGAACAAAGCTTAGATTAGTTTGCACTTATCTGTAAATGAAAAATGTTGTCCAACACTACAAAAGATGGTGCAAAGATCTCAGACAGGGTAAGTGCCCTTGGAATTTTACAGGCTAAACGGTATTTTGACTGAAGAAAGTGATAAATATTATTATGCAACACATCAAGAAGAATCAGCAGCCTCTATATTGTGGTGAAATCAAGGATTATTACAGCTCAAAACAAAGACGCATTGCAATGGCTAATGCAGAAAAAGTGCAATCAGACACAAAAGACACACCAACACAGCTAGGCTTTAACCTGTTTGTGACAGGAAATCCTGCTTTAGGAACCTAGGACAAGATTTGCTGCCAACATTATTCACATTGTTTTATTGAAAGGCATGGAATTACACTGATTTACCTGTAGAGGTCTTGCCATTTATTATGGAAGTGACTGCGCTTTGGTTTGCAAAAATATGAAATGGTTCCATTCAAAAAGAGCAGTGTTAACCTCTCCTCCACTGTAGCATGAGTCGCATCATTTTCAATAAAACATTTTTCACAGGGAAATATTAATTCTTATTTTCCAGGTCCATTCTGAAGAATTTAGAATTATAAAACAGGTAGTGAAAACAAACTTGTCAAATTACATGAGAATTTGAGTTACATAACTGAATATTAATTTTTGTATTAAGATTTAAAAAAATTCATTGTGAGAAGGAGAGGAAAAAAACCCAAACTTTGTCCTGAGTTTTATTTCACAGACATACGTTGTGTTTATCATAATTCAGGATAGCAAAAAAAATGTAAAACATCTTGAAAATTACCTCAAAACCAAGCAAATCGCTATGACCGGATGGTTCTGAGCTCAAAATTGGTCCATTGTCTCCCACATAGCAGCCACACCATCTCTCACATCACCATATTAGGTTATTAACTATAGGGGAAATCGTGCCCTCCCTTTACAATCACTACATTAATTACAATCACTGTATTAATTAATTAAATACATTAAATTAGGAGCTTCAAGGTTAAGAAAGTAACTTTACTGGGGACTTTGTCAGAGGAGTTTTCTGAGAACTGTTGATTTTCTGCATGCTATTTAAAGAAAACTTATGTTCACCAGAGGTTAACCTCAGAAATCTGTGGGTTTGCAAAGTGGCAGGTACCCAGTTCTCCCTCGGCTGAAAACAGCAGAGAATTACTTTCATATCTACTTCCCACAAAAAAGGAGCTTTTGCCTGGGTTTCTCTTATCAGTTCCTCATGACAAGGCATTTCAGGCCATGCATTCGAACTTCGTTGGAAGTTTCTTTATACATTTAAAATAAGGGGTGCTGAGACAAGCACTAAGGCTTTCAGTAGAACTGAGACATGGGTACGTGTTGTCAAATATGATGAGGGGTTGTTGTGGAAGCTTGTGTTTGCTATTTCCAGGTTCAAATGTTAGTGTTTTCCATTAGCACAACCATGCTATCCCTTCAATCATTCCTGTTGTCTTACTTTGAACATTTTCTGGCTTTGCTAATTACCATTTTCAGCCAAGAGGAACAGAAGAGAACAGTTTTTCAAGATGTGGGAATACAACGGATTTAAGCTTCTAAGCTATTTTATAATCCAATAAACAAATAGTAAGGTAGATTAATAGTGATGTGTGAGTCAACGCAGATCAGCATGGCTGTGATCACTGACCTGTGGCTGACACACAAAAAGTTACTGCTTTCTTCAAAAGGATGTTCTTGTCTGGTTTGGGCTAGCCAAAATACTGCAGACTAGTTATGTCCACTACTTGCTCTCTTGCACCTGCAGGTTACCCCTGATTAATTTTACCTTTTATAGTATTAATTTCTGCCCTTGTCAAGTACCTGGAAAGAGAACAACTAGGCATTTTTAGGCATCCAAAAGCAGAAAGCTTGTGTTTGCATGTCTTTAATCTAATATCAGGTCTAGTGATGTGACTATACCATTGCTCATCTATCCTGTTTTTACCCAGATGTAAAACCTGAGGGTACAATTTTGTTGTTGCTAATGCCAGATCTCTACATCGTTGGATCACAGAATGTACATATAGGGGGAGTTCAAGCAGAGGCACATTTTCACACTTTGCACAGGCACTGCCAGATCAATCAGAAGATACAATCCAGTTTTCTAGACAGTTGCCTTGGAAGTCATGCTGTTTCACATGGGATGTTTTGAAGAGCTCCCTAGGAATAAGAGATGAAGGGGAGCAAAGATGACCCTGTTCCCACAGTCAGGCAAAACCCCAGGAAACTTCCTCCTAAAAGCAGCTGTGTGTGACACAGTTCTGTGACCATTTGCACCTCAGTCTCATCCTTTCTATTTCCACAAGGGGAAGCTGCAGACCTAAGCTTGTTCAAGCCCTATAAAGCTGTACAGAGATTACCTGCATGAAGAATGCACTTTCTTGTTCACTGGGAGCCACACTTGGGTGGAAGCAGTACAAATAAAGATGCAAGACTGACCCCTGTCTCTTTTTCTTCTTTTTCAGTGTAACCAACAGTAGCTAGCTTTTCCATCCCAGGAAGGAATGGTTGCTGGGAGTGTTCCTCTCAGCTTTGCTGAGAATTTGATATTCCTGTTTGCACCTTCTTAGCTGCTTGCACTAAGAGGAAAAAATTGTAAAGGATGTTAGTGAGAATTCTAATGAGGTGGTACTTTACAGTCACATGTATCTTTGAGAAGTGTTCAGGAACAGCTCAGCTTAGGACAAGGACAGCACGACTTTGTGTTCTGTCTCAGGCTACACCTGAGATGGCCCTCTCTCTGTTGACTGAAAATTATTCCTGATCTGCATGATGTCAGGGTGAGGTTGGCAGCCCACAGGAAAAGCACTTCATTCAATGGTTATGTTTGCTTGCTTCACATTTTTCACTCAGTAAGCTTGGTTAAAATCTCTACCTCCTAAAGCAGCAACAGACAGATCCAATCACTGAACTGAGGACAGATGAATAATAACAAGCTCTGCAACACAATGAGAGACCTGAAAGTGGAAACCTCTACATCAGTGGAGCGGGAATGGAAAATTCCATTAATGAAAATTTGGGTTGGAATTTATGCTTGTTTGTGCGAACAGCTGGGTTTGCTGGAAGCATGGTGGATGCAGCTACTCTATTAGTTAGACCTATTTTCTCCCCCTTTGTTTTTATTAAATGAAGACATTTGATACGAAAACCTTTTAATATTTTAATATTTCTCCCAGTCACCCTTAGGTACAAGCAGGAAGCTCATCCTGTGCTTAGTCTTGCTGGCAGTCACTTGAAAGCTGGGGTTTGCTGCAGTCAGCAGCAATGTGGGTCATGAATTTAAGAGGACTTTTTTTCTGATGAATGCATTCAACAGGCACGAGAAACCTCATAGAAATCAGAGAGCATTGTAATAAATTTGCTTCTTCCTCCCTGCCTCTTCTCTCAGAGCTTCTGAGTTCATTGGAGTAAGTCAGCAAGGTATAAAATGCTCAAAGAACTCAAAATATCCGCCTATTTTAAAACATGCATAGATGCAAATACAAGAGGATTTATGCTAGTGTCTGCCCTTGAATACCTGTTCCACACATCTTCTATGAGTCTTTGCAGCATTGAACCAATAAAGTTCTTGCACTTTCAGTTCATTTCAGAACAGTATGTGTCATTTTTGTTTGATAGTAAATTTGAAGAAGACTTATAAGCTTGGCTACTTTTCAGCTCTATGTAGAAAATTAACTGCAAGGTCTTCAGTGCAGTTCTTTTACTGTGCTTAGTTACAGACTTGAATCAGAGTGATGGGCCAACAGTCTCTAGAACACAGAACTGGCATGTAATAACTGTGTTCTTTTCAGTTTTTAAGTGTGCCCTGGTTTCAGCAGTAGCAGTCATTATTCTCCTTCTTAGTAGCTGGTGCAGTGCTGTGGTTTTGACTTTCAACCTGGGAACGGTGCTGATAGCACCGATGCTTTTAGCTGCTGCATATAACGTTTAGTCTGACAAAGGACTTTCTGAGTCACATGCTCTGCCAGTGAGGAGGGGAAGCTGGGAGGAAGCAGAGACAGGACACCTGTCCCAAACTGACCAAAGAGGTATTCCATACCACAGTACATCATGCCCAGTGTATAAACTGGAAGCAGTCACCTGGAAGAGTAAGATCACGGCTGGGTCAGCTGGGTATCAGTTGGTGGGTGGTGAGTTGTTGTGTTCTCTTCCCTTGCTATTTCACTTATCATTATTATTATTGGTGGTACCAGCAGTGGTTTGTGTTATACCTTAGTTACTGGACTATTCTTATCTCAAACTGTGGGAGGTACATTCTTTTGATTCTCCTCCCCATCCCTCCAGGAGTGGGGGGAGGAAAGGGGAGGGGGGGAGTGAGCGAGCGAGTTACGTGGCTGATTGGACCTGAACCACGACAAAGTGTTTGCATGACAACTTAGCTGTGTCAGAAAATCTAACAGGAAATAATAGGCCCAAGTGAGCTTTGTGTAGCTCCACTGAATTTAAATTGACCTATCTCAAAGAAAAATTAGATTTTTATAATGTTTATTACTCCATCATTTTATTTTCTTTTCATAATATCATGGTGAATTTAAAACATAATCAAGACACTTGTCTGGAATCCTACCAAGTACAAAACAAGCGCAAGTGGGATAGGAACTCCATTTGTGCAGCAAATGTACAGCTCAGAGGAGCACATAAATCCACACAAAACTCAAAGCAAACATTTATATTCTGTTGCCTTTTTTGGGTCTTAGTCATAGAATCACAGAATAGTTAATGGCCATGCCTGGGTACTTTGCCTACCCAAGTCCTGATAGAGAAAGTCAGTATGGTCAGTAACAATAAGGTATGGAAGCATCCTATTCCCCACACACATGCATGAGAACTTCTGGTTTCTACTGTAACCTAAAAGTAGCACAACTGCTATAAAAAGGATTCTACTGTGATGTTTAGTTCACTCACAAAACTGCGCAGGAAAAATCTGGTCATGTTGTACATTTAGTCTTTTTTTATTTTTCAAATAAATGTCAGGCAGGTGTTTGCTACCTGGTACTCATCCAATGTACAGCAAAGCTCCTTAAGAGGAGGAAAGTGAAACCATAACATGACAATATTCTAGGCAAGTAATTGGGAACTCCACATGAAAGTTTCAGATAGCATTATTTTGTGCTAAGTTTATGAATGTGTGGAGTTAGAACTCACAAATGTCGGATACAGTAATTCTATTCTGATTCATGTGCCTATGCATATCATACCAGCCTTAAACCATGCTAAATTACAAAGCAACATCCATTCACCTCCTGAATTTGTCTGGCCTCATCTGTGTCACTGGCATGATTCACTACTTATTCTGGACCAGAGCTTGGTACAGGGATGTACCTATTTTTCATACAATTAATTCAATTGCCAAGCCACAAAGAATACTTTTGTGACAGCTAGGAGTATTTTTCTATTATTTCCATTTTCTATAGGTAAATGAAACAGATGAGGGAATACGACATAGAAAGTCAAGTGGTTGTCTAGCTGACACAGTTCATAGGCAGTCTAACAGAACTGTGAGCAAGTGTCTGCTGTGGAAGTACATCCTGAATCATGTTCCACAGGCTAGCTGCTGCATGTGAGATAATCCTTAGTGAATTCAATTGCTTGGATGCCTGGAACATTAAAAAAAAGTCCTCTTCTTCATTCTGAATACATACGCTGGTAGCGAAGCTGCCACAAGTTTAGGAGTTCTGGAACAACTTTAATACTGTACTGTTAGGTTATCTGTAAATAATGTGATATCTGAGACTGTTTAACACTGATTCTCAAATTAGAAATGGGAAAGTAGACTAAATGCAACAGATGAAGTATTCATAATGCATAATTCAAATATTTGAAAGGCAATATTCCCATCAGTTTTGAAAGATTGGTCGTATGTGTTTTAGCTTTCCTTCATCTCTTTTTTAATATTTTCTATTTGCCTTTTTACGTAACCCTACTCTCATCACTAAATATGTAACAGCTTTCAGCTTTGAAGAAATAACAGTCACCCCCACCCTACATATCAACAACCTTTGGTCAACAGGTTGATTTAACATTTCATGGTATCCATGCCTTTAATTTCTGATTGAGGGGAAACTGAGACAGAATCCTTTAAAATCCTCTGAAGCAGTTTCTTTATAAAGAACCTTTTTTTTTTTTACTCGTGCTTCTCTTCTTCAGTGGTAAAATAACCATATTTTATGACCACTGATACATACAATCCCCATATTCTCAGTGGGGCATTTCATATTTTTTCCCACAGTGTTAAGAGAAATGACTGCAAAAGCTGGTTGACAGCTCCATTATGTTTAGATCAGTATGAACCAGAGTCTTCCAGTTTTCAAACTTGCCAGAAAAAAATATTAATATCCTGTTACTACTGTGCATAGGGAAAGCACTGAAATAATGAAGATGTTGGTCAACAACATTTGTGCAAAATGGAAAAACACTCCTTTGTGCTTCAAATATAAGCATGCAGATCACTCCTGATTTCTATTTAAAGTGATTTTTCCAGTCATTAACATAATTAAGAAGATGACAAGAACTATGTCAGACCCAAATCTTCCACTTAACAGAGGAGTCTGTGGAAGATACAGAAGCAGCTCACTGCAAGCAGATTTGAGAATAGTCTTCTGTTCTCTAATGGTTACAAACAGGCTTAAAGTTCAATGTCCTTTTTGAAATGTGTTAGCATTGACTGTTAAAGCTCTGGCTAAAGGTATTATTTGCAAAACTTGCGTTGTAGTTCTGCTTCATCATATCCTGATACTATATGAAATTTAGCTGGTAACAAGGTCATTTTCCTGAAATCAACTACTTTCAAGACTGCCCTTTAATTTTTTTTAAGTATTTCTTCACACAATTATATAGACATTTTTCAGTGCATCATTTCCCTTGCCCTTCTCCCCACCACCCACTCTTCCTCAGCACTCAAAAATAAATCAAAAATAAATGTTCAGTTTTAAAATGCACTTTGATTTTTGTGAGAACTTGTGACTCATGGTCCTGGTGTGCTCAGCTGGAGAGATGTGGAGAAAAGAAATCATAGAATCATAGAATAAGCTAGGTTGAAAAAGACCTTTAAAATCATCAAGTCCAATATAAAATCATCAAGTCCCAGGACTGCCAAGGCCACCACTGAACCATATCACCATCTACACAGTTTTTGAACACTTCCAGGGATGGTGATTCCACCACTTCCCTGGGCAGCCTGTTCCAAAATCTGATTGTTCTTTGTGAAAAAATTGTTCCTAGTATCCAATTTAAACCTCCCTGATGCAGTTTGAGGCCATTACCTCTTCTCCTATTGCTTGTTACTTGGGAAAAGAGACCAGACATTGCCTTGCTCTAGCCCCCTTTCAGATAGTTGTAGAATGATAAGGTCCTCCCCATGGCTTCTCATCTCCAGACTAAACAACCCCATTTCTCTCAGCTGTTCCTCATCACACTTGTACTCCAGGTGCTTCACCAGCTTCATTGCCCTTCGCTGTACCTCCTCCAGCACCTCAATGTCTTTCTTGTAGCTGTGGGCTCAGAACTGAACACAGGATTCAAGATGCTGCCTCACCAGTTCTGAGTTCACTGCCTCTCTCTAATTTTTCAACCAAATGCTTTTTCTGGATTTGGGAGGTTTCCCTAGGCAGCAAACCTACAGAAATATCCAGCTCCTGTCCATGTATTTGTCATGTAGGAATGGTTTCCTGAACAGCTCAGAATTTTTGCTTTTCTTTTTTGCCAGTTCCTAGTCTAGTAAACTTTCTTCAGATTCTCTATATTACTGTACTTCACTGCCTTGTACAAACAGGAAGAACAAGTGAATTTTGATCAGACTTACAGAGACTACAGCAGTGACTGCAATTGCTCTTTCTTTATCATTGCCATGCTTTTATCACTGCCATAGGCTGTCTGGTATGGATAATCTTTGCAAACAAGCTGGGGCTCAGACCACTGGAGTGTGTGGCCCATTACAGCACCACTGTGCAAGATCTAAAGTTAGGAGCAGAAACTGGAGATCCAAGCACCAGCAATGCCCAGGGTTTTGGTAAAGCCCCAAGCAGGAGTTCTAGAGATGTTTATTTGCACATCTCCTGATCCATAACAAGGCTGATGCACCCAGCCCAGTGAAAGACAACCTGACTTTGCCACATATGGATATGTGGCTCACTTCTATGGGCTGCCAGCAATGAGTGGGCAAGAGTGAGACCCAGCAGCCAGAAATTACCACGAAAGCAGAACAGCTGGTGCTCTGAGCTATCCGAATCCATGTCTTGGGAACTGCCAGGAACCCTTCTCTGAAATACAGGACACTCATTACAGCAGGACCCTGCCACAAGAGTCCCTGGCTGGGCTCCTTGGTAGCTCTGCAATGACAGCAGGCAGCTGGGCTGTATAATTGGCCTCAGGAGAAGGTTCATACTCTCTGTTCAAACAACTGGATGCATGGTACCAACGCTATACTCAGAACAAAGAGGGAAAAGAGCAAAGGGCTTAATCTACTCTGACACAGAGAAGTTCTTTCATGTTCAGAAAGCAACTTGTTAATGAAGAAAGGTACTGCCAAGTGATGACTTCTCACTCCCTGAATTTTACCTACACCTTGTTAATAATTTGTGATTTCAAGATACTAATGTATGTACTAAACATTTTTTTCCATAGTGCTATCTGACCTTTTCTGCCAAGTACTAGCAACTGAACACATATCTAATCCATCATACAAGATTTTAAAAGTCTAATATATCTACCATCAGTAACACATATCAAATAATGCCTACAAATACTAACGTAGCCCAGATTCTTCCTCGAGTGCAAACTCTGTTCATTGAAGAAGAACATTTTATCTCCTTTCCTCCAATATACAGAATTTAAAATCTTTGTCAGATCATTACAGATAGAAGAATCACTTTCTTCTGAAGCATCATAGATGTGCAACAAAGTACTGATGGTGTTACAGAAAATGAAACAAAAGACGGACTTAATTGCAAAAGCTCGGGAGCCAACAAATTTGGCATTTCTACTGAGATGTATCAGTTCTCACTCAACCTTTCATTTTCTGTGACTGTAAAAGGGATTTTTGCTATCAACTTCCATAGCAACAGAACCTGGTTGCTGATGTCTTTTGACTCAATTTCCCAGTCAATAAAATGGAAAGACCTCTTTCATGGGTGCATAAACATAGTAATGCTGTATATTTGATTCCAGAATGTTATTGAATCTGATTGATGTAGCTCATTACTGGACTGCTTATAAGTCCTTTCCATGGCAGCAAATTTTGGCTGTATGATGAACACATCCATGCTTATAAGGAGATTGGTCAGGAATACAGCACATCTGTGATCACAAAAGCATAAGTTTATACAGCAAAGCAGAAGGAGAGATGGGGTAGAGGGACTGAATCCTTGTCACTGGTGATAAGCCATGGTCAATAGGGCATGCCCTTTTCCCATGTGAGGGCAGATGTCTGCATTTCTTCCCCTGTTATTCAAACTGCTGTTCTGTCTATCCTTGAAACATCTAAGCAGAAACATGCCTGCATGACTGTGCATGAGGGTGCGCACTTATCCATAGGTAGATTTCAAAGGGGCTTAAGGGGAGCACAAGCACTCAGATCACATTGTAATACAAATTGTTCCTTGGCTAATGATCACTTTTTCCTTTTTGGGATTATTTATATATTCCACTCAGTTAAAAGAGAAAAATGAAACCACAAATCCTGTAAAACGTTACCTAAGCTTTAAATAAAAAAGACCAAGATAAAACTCATATTCAAAGATACTGACAGGAAGCTCATGTGGGGTGAAAGACTGTATTGATTCACCCCATCTCACTTTCCAAACCATATTTGTTACAGCACCATTTTTTCCATTTTCTCTGTCTTCTCTCTAGCATAATGTAGTCTAAAGAGTGAAATTTAATTTATTTCAGCCCTAGGGCCCCACCATGTCATATTTCATTACATCAAGTTTTATAATCATCAGATATGTTTTTCACCTTAATCTTACACAAACTGTTCTCCCTTGCTATTTACATTTTAATATACACTTTAGCTTCTGCAAATTTCTTTCAACTTTCTGTAGCCTATGTTTGCATAAGACTTCAAATACTGTTGCTGGGCCATGGAAAATCCA
Source organism: Psilopsiagon aurifrons (assembly GCA_025447955.1). NCBI lineage: Eukaryota > Metazoa > Chordata > Aves > Psittaciformes > Psittacidae > Psilopsiagon > Psilopsiagon aurifrons. Next base: position 19,830 of record JAOEHY010017037.1, read on the forward strand.
GTGGCACAGGTATGCAAGTATGATAACTACGAACTTGTCACAGGGCTGACACAATGTGGAAATCTGACCTTCACTTATGCTGCCACAGAGGGACTCCCTTATGATGGACTGTCTTGGATTCAGCAGTAGCAGTCATTTTTCTCCTTCTTAGTAGCTGGTGCAGTACTGTGGTTTTGAATTTCGGCCTGGAAACAGCACTAATAACACCAATGTTTTTAGTTGTTGCTCAGTAATGTTTACTCCAACCTAGGACTTTTCAGTCTCATGCTCTGCCAAAGAGGAGGAGAAGCCAGGAAGAAGTAGAGACAGGACACCTGACCCAAACTAGCCAAAGGGGTATTCCATACCACAGCACGTCGTGCCCAGTATATAAACTGGGGAGAGTTACCCCAAAGGGCTAGATCACTGCTTGGGTTGGGCTGGGTATCGGTCGGACAGTGGTGAGTGCTTGTGTTCCCTTCCCTTGTTATTTCCCTTATTATTATTATTATTGGTGATAGCAGTAGTGGTTTGTGTTATACCTTAGTTATTGGACTGTTCTTATCTCAACCCGTGGGAGTTACATTCTTTTGATTCTCCTCCTCATCCTTCTGAGAGCAGGGGGAGGAAGAAGGCGGGGAGTGAGCAAGTGGCTGTGTGGTTCCGAGTTACTGGCTGGGCTTAAACCACGACATGGACTTTTAGCAGTTCTCAGGACAAGGAATAGTTTAGTTTTTCTACTTCTATGTGACACAGACCTCAGCTATAAAAAATGTGTCATCTGCTGAAAGGTCATGCTCTGATTTAACACCCCTGAAGACTACTTCTTCCATTCAAACTATGCCCACGTCACTAAAGGCATCTGCCTCAGGCGGCCATCCGGAGCAGCCAGCCATGTACTGTAGAGTGGCTTACACCTGGACTGCTCAGCACTGCCAGCTGCTTGAGAAACCTAAACTTTATTTTTAACACTTACTAGAAACCCATACATTCATATTCATATATGTATATCTACAATAACCCTTGGGATAGTAACTATTTGCATGTGTGATCTAGCAATCCAAAACCTGAAACATCATGGCACATTTAAAGTAGGGAGTTATACCATAATGTCAAGCATGAGTGACATGGGATGTGGGATAAAAGGAATGAGGAAAAATAGGGTGCAAGGCCTGCGGAGGTAATGCTGAAAGACTGTGCAGCAGAATGGGCCAACACTAATGTGAAGAGGTTCAGACTGCTGTCTAGCAGAGGGCCATAAAGATGACTAAAGCACTGGAGCATCTCTTCTATGAGGAGAGGCTGACAGCTTGGAGTGCTCAGCCTGGAGAAGCCTTATGGGGGAATCTTATCAATGTATATAAGTACCTGAAGTGATGGGGCAATGAAGGCAGAACCTCAGTGGTGCTTAGGCAGTGTGCACAAATTGAAACTCAGGAGGTTCCCTTTGAACCTCTGGAAACAATTGTACTGTGAGGGTGATCAAACACTGGCACAGGTTGCGCATGGAGGTGGTGAAGTCTCCATCTTTGGAGATATTCAGACGCTGTCTGGACACAGCCCTAGGCAACCTGCTCTAGGTCTCCCTGCTTGAGCAGGGTGGTTAGGCAAAATGACCTCCAGATGTTCCTTTCAACATCAAACACTCTGGGATTCTGCGAAACCTTTACTAGGATTGAATTAACTGAAAATACTTAAAGTTACCCTATTACTCTCAAAAGAAATCAGGTTTCGAGGCATGTAGTAGAAATAATGATGCTTATTAAAGAGGAAAAAAATTAAATGTTTTTAAGTACATAACACAGCAGAGAAAACTGGAGTTTACTCTAAAATTTGAATGCAACAGAGAATATGTAAGTTAGCAAGTTTTCAGGACAATTCACAAGTCTGGCCAAAGCTCATATTTTTCATATGTGGGCTGAGCATGCTTGGCTAAAATTAGGACTGTTTTTTCATCACCTCTGAAATAATGAGACATATGTCATTAAAATAGAAATTGAAAGCCTTAGTAAAGAGGAGTGATGACTCCACACTTGCAGCAAAACTTTGCTTTAAAGTCATGGCATGAAATGCTATCTTGACTTCATAGGGAAAGATGGAACTTACTGGAACAGAACTGGTAATCAATTTAGTCTTTTGCAAAGAAAAGAAAGATCAGAATGAAGTAAATGCAAACAAAAAGCACAGCCACTTATCACTGATTATGTGGGTAGGACTTTTTTCTGTGATGTTCTATACTTGTCAGCACTCTCTTAGAGTGTAAAACATTAGAAGAGTAATGTATTTTTAAATGTTTAAACTACATTTTATTTTATCTTTCTCTGGAGGTGCAAAGTCTGCTGGCAATTACTCTCTACCCACAGTTTGCAAGATTCAAGCCAAAACCCTCCTCCACATGGAGAGGTATGTCATCTGCTTTTACCAAAATCAGCACATTTCTTTTAAATCTGCTGTGGCCTTCAATTGATGTACTTTCTTTTTGCTTTTCATTTTCCTTAAGCCATCAGAAAGGGCAGAACTTCAGATCACTGAATGAGAAACTTCTCAGTTTTTCCTGAGATAGTTTTGTAGTCATCACTTTTTCTCAGTACATGCAACATTATACACCCATCTATCAATTCATCCATGGATACATATAATTCCTGTAGCTATCTACCCATCCATCCATCCATTCATCCCATACATATCTACTATATGTGTTTACCTATTTATTCATGTAAAGAGGCATTCATCATAAGAAATCAGGTTCTTGCAATGCAAGAATTTTTGATATTATTTCCTCTCTTAATATTCACTACCACAGAAAGCTGTGAATATTGGGGCGGTTTGCCTGAGGCCTATGGGCTATGATTTCATGAGCTAAGAAATGTAAACCCTGATATTGCTCTGTGTGAGAACCAGTTTCATGCTGATCTCTCCTCTCTGTTTCCATTGGGTAGCCTCAGTGATGTTAAAGCTTTCCTAATATTAGTTTTCAAAGTGTGGTGCTACAGGTCTGGTAGAGTTTTTGATGGGAAAAAGGATGGAAAGTAAGACATAGGACACACAGTATAAAGAGTGTAAAATCTTTGCTTAAAGACAGCTAGCAAGGATTCAATGGCAATTGCTGTTGCAAAGAAAAGTACTGGAGATGGACAGTTGCCTAACATCAAACAGAGAAAGGTTGTGAAAAAGAAGCCTCTTTAGTAAAGAGCTCTTTTAGAGCATGAGAATCACCAGACCAGTATAGAGCTAACAAATCCTGACAAAGGACCTAAAAGGAAAGCAGTGAACATAATGAAGAATCATTTCTCTTAAATTGAATCAATCTGTTCTTAGACTGAAACTAAACAATATAATTCCCAGACCTACTCTTTATCAATTAATCTTTATTTTACTGTCCACTGCCTACCTACCAGGTTCTCCAGCCCTCTATTATCAATTTTTTTCAAGAAATTAAAAGAAATTATATACATAAGTTCATACAACACAGTTTTCAATCAAATGCATGTGGTGAGAAGGAAGATACTTAAAATGCAAAATCAGAAGTGGTTCGTATTTTCTGCAGAATGTGAAATCCAAATTTAAAGCTAGTCATAAGTCATACTCATGATACAATGCAGTGAACTGTACCATCACAGCTGAATGTCCATATGACTAGAAAGAATTTGAAATACAAGCTGGATCTGAAATTCAAATCTAAATACAGGCTTATGTCCTGGTTTTGGCTGGGATAGAGTTAATTTTCTACACACAAGAGTGTGTAGCTTGCACCTCTCTTGTCTTCTTACTAGACAAGAAGCAAGAACGAGTCGACTGAAAAGAATAAAAGGATAAATAAGAATTGTGGTCCAAAACAGAAATTCTTCTTTCCTCTTTTTGTATCCTCATGTTTTTAGTACATTTATCATTGTCTCCTTCTGCATTTTTCCTAGTAAGTCATACATACTGCTTCTCAGGGACATCCATCTGGGGTTTCTCCCTAATACTCTTCTTTACAGCTGATATCTCTTCCCTCAGACCTTACAGCTGTATCCTTACAGCGTGGATATTCTTCACATGAACACTATTGCTGGGGAAAAGCACATTTCCTCTGACTTTGCTATTCAAGAATGAAGGACCACTGAAATGTTCAGCTATTATTTTGTACTTCTGTAATCAGCAGAAATGCCTGGGAATTAAGATGATTATAGGAGAGTAGTTGTCCAAGAGGCAAAAATGTATTTGCTGCACAGTGATGTTGACAGCAATAAGAATGTACAAGAGAAGAAAACAGAAGTCAATAAAAGCTGATGCTTGAGTGTGCAATTAAATAAAGAGGCAAAAGTGTTCATTGCTTTAGATTGTTACTCAAATGACCTGATCTCTAATTTTCTACAAATATATGTTTATCAAGAGGAAAAGCTGTATGCCATGTTGACATCTACAGAGGCAATTTCAAAACATGAGTGCTGAGAGAATAGTCACACATTCCTCTATGGAAGGATTTTGCTATGGTTCCAGTATTTCTCATTTCTCAGATGGGGCAAATTTTCCAACAGCATAGGTCCTCTTGGAAGATTAGAGCCCATTTCCATTTGTTTATAAATTTGTGTGCTGTATTGTCAGAAAGGACCACTACAATCATCTAGTTTGAAAAATTTCCACACAGAAGCACTCGTCATTTTTTTTCCTAGAAACTGGACTAACGGATGTCCAAAACTGAAGTTTTGTCTGAAAGACTCTGGACAATGGCAAATCCATCACCTTCTCCATGGAGATTCTTTCAGTGTTTAATTAACCTTAGTGTTCAAAATTGTGTTTTATTTCAAGCTTGAATTTGCCTGACTTCCAGCAAATTACATTTCTTTATATCTCTGTCTGCAAGACTGCAAACCTTCTCATTCTCATAGCTTTCCATGTCTAGGGACCTCAACAAAATAATTAGGCAATCTTTCAATCTTTTCTTTGGTAAACTGAATAAACAGTTTGAAGTTCTCAGAGCAAGAGATTTTCCAGTCTTCTTTTGTTTTCTTTTTCTTTAAATTTAAAATTTATGTAGCTAAAAGTGATTTCAAAGAGGCTGGCAAGCCCTGGGTATTATCTTTCTAGCAATCAGCAAGCTTACTTAACACAGGGTTTACTGAAAATTTCAGAAGTCCAGCTCAGGCACCCCTAGGTGCTACTGACCTCCCCCTGTTAGACTGTAAGTACTGTATCAGAAGCTGTAAGTAGGAGCCATGGCTGGGAAAGAAACCTCCACCAGATAGACATTGGTTGTGATAGGATTTGCTTGCCTAAACATGAGTGCGTAGTTCTTTTCTGATTGATAGGAGACATCCCACATGGCCCCAGCTGTTCTTCTAAAATTTTGAGGTTTCTTGTATGTCATATCTACCAGTTCCAGGGCAGCTGAGTCCAGTTCCTTAGGATACTTAAAATGGCACCTCTTTTAATTTATTTTTTGTTTGTTTTAAATGAACTGAATTCCACCTTCTGCATCATGTTAGAGAGATACAATGCAGATATGAAATTTAAGATCATTCTCAGACTTTTGTGATTCTGAAGGATCCACGCCACTAGTGTATTTTACCAAGAAGCTATAACAAAAGAAACAAAATGGAACGAAGTTGCACCTAAATATTACCTTATTACTAAAGACTTTGCTGATCATCTCTATTAATTACTGCATTTTCAGCTCTGCTAGTGAGAGAGTTTTAATCCACTTGAATCCTGTTCATTCTATATCATTTTTAGGTCTGTTTTTTTTTTTCCTCTCAAGATGCCATGTGGTACTAAATCAAATTCCCTGGAGAAATCTAACAAATCCATTGTACCAACAAAATTGTTTTCATTAACAAGGTTTATAATCTTTCAAAAAAATGATTAAAGATTTATTTGACAAGGCTTGCTTTCTACAAAACTAAATTTCCTAATATTATTTATATTTTTACTTTCTAATATTTCATTAATTAAGTCCCAAATTAACTGTTTAATTATCTTATCCATCAATGAATCATCCTAACTGGTCTATTGTTCATTGGTCTATCTCTTTTAACTTATATAAATAATACAAATGGCAGCCTTCCAAAAATTTAGATTTTTCACTTTCAAGAGATATTAGATATTGACATAAGCTGTTTACAAAACTCCATAGCTTATTTACTACTCTTGCTGAAATTATCTTACCCTGTTGATTTTAAAATGTTTATCTTTAACACATGCTGTTCAATACTGGCCTTTCTTATGAAGGATGAGCCTTACTATCTATTTCTATTACTACATAAGCCAGGCAAATCTACCTGTTCCAATCTAGACCTTCCTAGGAAAGAACAAAAATCAGCACTGAGAAAAAGAGCTTATGCATGGACACAATGGGTGAATGTAATTCTGAAGCTCTCCAGGGGCAATGAGGGAACATACTTGAGGTTTTCTCTGTTACCTTTCAAGCCATCACTGCTTCTGAAAATTCTTTCAGAAGAGTAACAGTATCATGAGCAAGCACTGCAAACAGGCGTGTGCTGTATTCTCTTATACCTAAGGCATAGGACTATGAATTTAAAATTCTGGATTCTATTCATATCTGACTGGCTGTACTCTTCCCTTTTCCCTGTACTGCCCCCAGGTACTGGAACATACACTTCACACAGAATATCTTTAAGGAGCCTCTGCACCCAAACACGGCTCAGAAACAAGCCTTTATTTATAAAAGGCTGTGTAGACAGCAAAACTGTTGTGCATGTGTCAGTACCAAAGATGTCAGATGTGAATGTGTGTATGAGTGTGAAGACTCAATCTGGAGATGACAGGAGAGGCACTGTATAGCCACAGCCTAATTGGTTTCTCAGAATATGCACAACGTGTTGCAAAGGGGACTTTAGGCCTGGAACCCTTAATAAGAAATTGTACTCACAGTTAGCATGAACTTTTCAGGAGGTATAATTAGCCTCTTCCCAGGTCTTCAAATGCTTTTCTTCTGTCTTCTCTTTTCTAGACCTTTGGCTTCAGCTGTATTTTCTTCAACTCAACCACTTTGATGGACCCAGCAGGCCACATGCAAAGGTGAAGTTTTCAGTATAGAGGATGTGAGTAGCATGCTGGGAGGCTGATATGAGTCTAAGAACTCATCGGTACAACCTTATTCATTTTGAAGAGCTACTAACATCAGTGTGATTACTTGCACAGTCTAAATATTCACCAGTGTTATGGCTGCACATTCCAGGCCAGGCCAGAGACATCGTTCTGCCCTCTTATCCATGCTGAGAATTGGTTTGATATAAAATAGTCACATTCAGTAAAAATGTTTGTCCTGATAAATAAAATTGATAGACTCTATATTCCTGCAGCATCAAGCCAGTCCAGTAACTTCTGGGGTTGACCCAGTGTTGCGTTAAATGAGGCGGGGAGAAACAAACCCCTTGCTTTATTAGAAGGGCCAGGAACGGCTCCAATATACAACTATCAGTCTGGCAGTGTTCAATACTTCGAACCCCACTGATCCGGATTCACAGCAACTATCAGTCCAGCAGTGCTCGATACTTCAAACCTCACTAATCCGGATTCACTGATAGTGCATCAACAGCGGCAGCTATCAGTCTGGCAGTGTTCGTTATATCGAGCCTCACTGGTCCAGATTCACTAATAGTGCACCACACTGGCAGGTCAATCGTGCTCCTGAACTCTCACCGCCACACTGAGAGATGGGGTCACGTTCAGTGAGAAAATTATGATTGGTTACTGAAACAGTGCAGTTTATTGATGCAACAGGTACAGGTTCTTATGGATTTCCAGTTGTCGTGGTTTAAGCTGTAAATCAGCCACGCAGTTTGTTCACTCACTTCCCCCTCCTTCTTCCCCCCCACTCCAAAAAGGG
>JAOEHY010017044.1:0-13300 GCA_025447955.1 Psilopsiagon aurifrons
CAGTAGTGGTTTGTGTTATACCTTAGTTACTAAACAGTTCTTATCTCAACCTGTGGGAGTTGCATTCTTTCGATTCTTCATGTAGCAAACTACGTGGCTGATTTACAGCCTAAACCATGACAGTGTCCACAATGGTACCTTCATTAATTAAATTTCTGCTTTCAAGCCAAGTTTCCTCCCAATGCATTCCTAATATCGTATTCCTTAACCTATCAGGACAGTGGGAATAGGAAGATCTTTCAAGCTTTAATTTAACAGATTTATTTAATAGTAAATTTTTAAGAGGTATGTAATCTTTTCATAACATCAATAATGTGACAAAATGGAGGAAGCACTTTTGGACATCATGTATCAAGCTTGTAACAACATTTAGTTCACATTTACAACAGAGTAGGAGTTTTCTGCCAATGGCTGTTTGCATTTCCAAAACAACTATTTAGGCGTAATAACAGCTTCCAGTGAAAATCAAAATACACTGCTCATTGAAAAAATTATTCAAAATAATGTATTAAAGCAGTTCCTTAACCTTTCAGTAGTAGCTGTGGGGATGTACGTTCCTTATACACACACTCCCCTCAAGCTACCAAAGAACAAAGCACATCAGCATGAGATCCCACAGTCTATTTGTAATCAAGATTCTATAAGCACAGTGAAAACCTTTGAATAACAGTCAATTGGAATAAGTATTCAGCATAGGAACCATTGCTGCATGGTTGCTCTTCTTTTCTTCCTTCTTTTCAATCACAACAGGTTCTGTTTAGAATACCTTCCACTTCATTATAGTTACATCAAATGTGCAGTAGTGCGGGACCTGTACCTTATTTTCTTTTTCAAATGACACCTTAAGTCAAGGAAAGCTTTTCTGGTCTTGGTCAGCCTTAAGAACTCTTACTTTCTAGAGCACACCTGACAACTATTGACATTTCTTTGGGGGGAAAAGAAAAAAAAAAAAAAAAAATGTAGAAGTTCCTCAAAGTTCTTATTCAGTACTTTGGTGGTTGTAAATAGCTGAGAACACCAGCAGCCTGTGATTCCTTCTTTCCTTTCCAAAGCCTTTATTCAGTTCTCTTCCCACACTGGATGAAGTGCATTTTGCACTTGATTTCCTTTGCGTTTTGATTTAGTTGGAGTGCTGCAAGAAACACTTGGATTCAAGCCAAAGTCCTGTCTTTACCTCATCAATTGATCAAATCAAATTTCTTAATTCTGCTCAAGATCAATTTTATTAGCATGGTAATCTCCAACTCTAATGTCTCCAGTTAGCCGCATCAGAGATAGCTCAATTTGCATTTGCCAATAATTAGTTCAGCCTTTCCCCTATTGCTGAATTTGCAGAAATTGTTTGGTTCAGAAGGACCATAACTTCTAAAATATTTGAGATACAATTACTTCTAAAAATTTGAGATACACAAGAATAAAATTCCATTTCAGCGACTGAAACCAAGTATGGCAGAGAACATCCAACCAGATTTCTCAGATTGTGTCAGTGTTTCCGCTTGCACAATGTCCAGAGCTGCTTTGAACTGCGTGTGTTTTTGACTGCTCAGCAGCTGGCACATCACCAAAGGCCACTGACACTCAAACACACAGATCATCACCAGCTACCTCAGAAAACACAGAATAAAACAAACCTGTTTGACAAATGAGACTGGTACAGACAGCAAGTTCACAGACAATCTGTATTTTATGCCTCACTATCATTCATTTGATATACACTAGGACTATTCTGGTAACAGCAACTCCATATTGAGTGAGAAAATTAACATTCAGGGGAATAGAGAGATGTATCACAGGCATAATGAACATGAACAACTTTGTTTCTTCCTGAGCTTCCAGGCTGACTTTACAAGGAAGGAAGGAGCAACTGCAGTTTTCAGAGATTTTCTTCAGTCTCCAACCACTGTCTCAAGCTGCAGACAGGCTCTGAGTTGAGTGGTTTTGTGTTTATGTACATCCTCTTTATATCTTCCCTTGTTTCTTTCTCCTATGCACAGTGACTCTGAATTTGTATATTCATGGAAGCCTTATTGTGAAAAGCAACCCTGGCAGTAACAGAATGAGTTTTGTCCCAGCAGCTTTGGCTTTTTCAGATTTCAGAGGCTGTTTTATGCAGGAAAACAAAATTAAGACAGTAATAAAATAAAAAATAAAGACACAAAAACTAAAAAAACAACGCTACCCATTTGTTTCCTACTCCTCCACACACACCCCTTCTAAGGCTATTTTCCACAGCTCCTTAAAATATAAAGGACTCCAGTGCATATAAACACAGTTACAGGTTCCAAAAGGGATAGGCTACATTCACAAAGAATGCAAGAGAAAAGTGGTTTGTAAAAATATTTTCCTAGTTTCAAAACATGGCATGACAGAAAAAGAGAAGCCAGTACTGTCAGTATCCCTCCCTGTGAGGGAGTAGGAAGACAGAAGAAATATTTCACAACCATTAGAGAAGCTCATTACAGATGGGGATTGAGCTGCATCCCCACCTATCTCCTCTATTATGGAACTATATTGAAATAACAGCCATGGTACTGCATTCTCTACATCAGGAAATTCATATTTCATCCAATTTCAAAGTAGATCTTTGCACAACATTCAACTTCTCAGCACCCCATCATGATTACAGGGCAAGTAACTTGTACTGCTTTGCCATCTCACTGTTTGCATTATGCTTACCTCTCTCCAACCAAGGTAAACTGCTCACCTTTATCAGTTACCATAAGCCCAGGATAGCAAGACTACTTACTAAACATATTAACATACAGGCTCCTCTATGAACTGGTGCAAAGACCATGACTCCTACACTCAGAGGCAGCTACCAATTTCTGTTCTCAAGATACTCTTCTTCTAGGGGCTTGAGATTACTGTGTTGCTAAAGCAACTCCAAACACCTGCTTCCAGATAGATTTTCCACATTCACACAAGTGTAGCACCAGCAGAAAGGAAGGTCACAAGGAACCTATGGTATGCCTGCCTTCCTCTATAGCTATGGCTGCAACTGTAGGCTACAGGAGCCCGAGATAGGTAGCTAATGCTAACACAGGCAGACATGCAACAATCAATGCTGCGCCGCTGCTGTACTTATATCTTGTGGAGCCCCTGCCTTTGTTCTACTGCATTTTCTCACATTCTGCCAACTCCCAAGTAGTGCAGTGTCTACAGTTCCTTTACTTATATGCATATTGCAATCTCAGAACACCCCTTCCAGGCAGACACTTTGAATAACTTAATGTTCTGCTTGACCCCAGACTTTGGGAATGTAAAATTACCTGATGACTTCCTAGGACCTGTTTCCCCATGAATACCTTACCCATAGTTTCCTGTAAAGCACTCTAGAAATACTGGAATACTTTTTCATCTATTTTCTTGGTCATTTCTTTTTATTTTATTTCACACATGCAGCCAGCCAAAATATAAATAAGAAGTTAAACTAAGGTACACTAGGTACCTTCTTCCTTCACTTCTCTGAATATTTTCTGAATATGAAAATAATACCCATTCACTTTTTGGAAAGCAAGAAGCTTGCTTGCATATATAAATTCCATTTTTTAATCTTAACCCAATTAAGTTAAAAATTACACTATACTCTCTCATACACACCTTCTCAAAAATTTAATGTAAGAGAATAGCAGGTCCACTCTATGAACAGGCAAAGACTACCCACATGATTATTTCAATATCCGTGTAAAACATATAGGGAAGTCCTTTTTTCCTATTTCTATCCATGCCTAATCCTACAAACGTAAGTAATGCTCATCCCAAATAATGAATTTACACAAGAGCCAACAGAAATGCTATGCTTCTCAAAGCTTCTCTCTTCCAGTAAAGCTTTATTCCCCCAACAAGCCCCCAGTAAGTTATGTGTGGCAAAAAGTAACTAGTCTCTACCACAAAGAAGTAACAGAAGGCAACTAAGTCATGCAAATTTGAGATGCCAAACAAACATCCACTGAAATGGTGCCTTAATTTAGAGTAAATCAGGGGCTGAATAAGATTGATATATGCCAACCCATCTGCAGGAAAGGAAAAAGCAGTTTTTCAACCAACGCAATAGTCACACAGCCAGTCAGGCAGCCACTGTCAAAAAATAGTTGGTCTGGAGAACTGAATAGCAGCTGAAATACCATAGCAAATAGTTCCTCTGGATGAACCACTAAATTCAGCACTGGACTGGTCCCAGGCAACTGCTAAATGCCCCTTTTGCTAATTGTGAACAGCTGCTTGAAGGAGCAGAAGAAAACCTTTATACTTCCTTAACACATCTACTGCAGTAAACTCATGAAATAAGGAAAACTGTAAGCATGCTGCGATTTCTTATGTATGACTGATCTTCCCTTGAGGGAAGCAGGGCAATTGCACACATGTAATTTAGTATCTAAATAAAGGAAAGCTCATTCCTCTGTCCTGGAAAAATCTTTATCTTGCCAAAGGGCAAGAGTAACAGTGTTAAAGTATCTGGAAGTAAGAGAATCCACCTACAGCAAGGTACTCCATCTCAGCAGCGTGTTTTGTCAGTGAGCTATGAAAAAGCCAGAAGAGAAAATTTCCCTAGGGAAAATAGCTCCTTCCAAAAGCCTTCTTACAAATAACAAAAAAGGGGGGAAAACCACAAATATTCTCTTTGAGGACATACTATATGAGGACCACAGCTTCTTAATTTTGCCAAAGCAAATTTTAGATTAGAGCAATAGAAGCACATTGTAATGAAGGGATAATAGGAGTTGCTCCCCCTGAAAAATAAAGTCCCCGAAGAGACAACATTGCAGAAATATACAATATAATGAGCAACACAGAGGAAGTAGGTCAGGAACAATTATTCAACATTTCTCTCAAAATTTTAAGTAGATAAGGCAACTGAAAGGCTAAATTAAAACTGGTAACAGAAATTCCTGTTTATACAGTAACTGCTGTGTCTAATCACAAGAAAGAGAAGGCTAATGCTTAGTAAAACCACCAGAAAAATGGGTACACAACACTATTAGAAGCCAATATTTTAAATATGAACTACTTTGAAAGGACAGAAACCCACTGGCTTTAGGTGATCTCCACTACCCTGTAATGGAGAAAAGCCCTTCTCCATTGGCAGGTTCTGTGGTTCCCAAGAAGCAGTTTTCACACCTCCCACTGAAACAGACCCCGGCCTCTTGGAAATGAATCACTCCTCCAATTAAAAATGTTGTTTCCGTATTCTTACCAGAAAGGCCACATGATCCATCTGTAAGAGATAATTCTCCATTTAACAATTTTGTTGTGTACAAAAAAACCAAAAAAGCTCATTTGCTTTTAAGGATGGCTGAAATACTGGTACTTCTATTCCAGCCCCATTTACAGTCATTAATAGTATCATCAGTAATGCAGAACTTTGTCCCATATATACCCCACCTTAAGTTTCCAATTTCTATTTCTTGTCAGCTCACAAGGTAGAGAATTGGGGCTATTGTGAAAGAAAAAGTTATAATAAACACCTAATTACAGACTATTATACTGGGGTGATGGGTGGGGTGGTTAGGTACCACAACCAAAATCAGTAACTGGAATTCCATTTATCTTCATTTAGAAAGCATACATCAAATCCAATACTTAGGTATGGCGATCTAACTTGCAATGTAGTTTAATTAAGTCTTCTGAACCTTCAGGAAAGTTAAGAACCACAGAATGAACTGAGTTGTACAAGTCACTCCTAAGCTTTCAGCCTTGTACTCTTGATGTTTTAAACACAAACACAAGCATTTATGGTTCCTACTTGTTCACATGTAGAAACGAAGCATTTCAACACGAAACACTGGTGAGTGATTAATTCCCTGAATTCCTCCTTCATCTTTCCCCTTTTTGGTTGATTTAAAGCAACTTAATGCTGCTCCAATAGCAAAAACCTTACTCCAGGAACAGCACACAAAGGAGTTCTTACCAACAATTTAAAACTGATCAGAAATCCTACTAACTTCCTGCTTTCCTGCTTTAATTACCTGCAGGCTGTTATTATGAAGGGATTGTTGCAAATGGGCAAGATAAGCTCCTTGTAGCAAACAACAAACTGAACAACAACTGAAAAAATCAACTGAGCAAAAACACTGCTAAAAATATATTTTGGGAGAGTTACGTGCTAAGATTAGTTTATTATACTTTACACTAAGTTTTAAGCAGTTATAAAATCGAGCATTACATACTTGAAGTGGGACAACTCAGTGTTCACTGGCAAAATTTGAAGAAAAACCTCAGAAAATATTTTACCATACATTATACTACAGTCCAGTGTGTATTAGCCACTGTTGTCATGGTTATCCATCCTATCAAAATTCATAAGCCAGTTTCTCATTTCCTATCTCCCCACACACCATGAATAATACCAGCTATCTATTCATACCTTACATTTTTATTGCTTGGCTTGGTCTTTGTCACCTTGCAAAGAGGTTTTTTATATTTGCTTTTAAAACATTAAACATGCTTAATGTCACAAAAAATAAGGCGCACTAGAACTGGATTCAAAAACAGATACCAAAAACTGCAGAGGAAGTAAAGAGAAAAGTCTTTTTTCACTCAAAGTTTCATCCTCATGGATACTAGTTCTGTTTTTTCTACAGCACAAACGGACCTACCTACAGCTCCCAGCTCACCTAATCATTCAGAGAATGGCATCTTCAGAAATATAATGGAGAATGTCTCCTATTATTGCAGAACTCAGAATCTGAATTTGCTCAGCTTGCCCCAGGGATTCCATGCAGCTAGTAGAGAATTAGAACAATAAGGTCTCCAAAACAGCTGGCCACTGTTGTTTGGGGGACCTGAAATTCTCTAGCTTATTTGCAGGGAAGAGAAATTTCTTTAAATGCATTTTGAGCATTTCGATAACTCTGCATAGAGATACTGGAATTAAGGCTCACTCATGAGAATAGTAGGGCCCCCAAGCCTTAAATCACAGGAGGAAGCACAACACCGTTCACACACTACTACCCACCAGCTTCGCATCTGGCCTATTCCACCTTGCCCTGTGCAAAACACATAAACAGTGTGGACATGCTACTGCTAAAACATGCAAGAAAAGGCACAGAAGGATGTCACTTGTATGACTGCAGGCTGGATTTTGGCATTTTATACATTTCCTAAGACATATGGAATGGAGTCTGTCTCACCAGCAGTAAGTCAGACTTCCTTTCTAATCAATAAAAACAGGCCCTTCTATGAAATGGTCTACTTCATCTCCAGTACCCTGAAGTCCTACGTACACTTGTCCTTTGTAGTATGTTTCTCCAGGTAATTTGTTCCTGCATCAAAGCCTTTTTATGATTACATTCTTACACTGTAAGCTAAATCAAGGCTTGAGTGGCCAACACACTTTCTACCAAGCTTGGTCACAGCTCAAAAAAGGCAGAAACAAGCTCAGTTCCTCCAGGGAATGTAAAGGAGTAGCCAAAGTACTTGGATAGAGTTGGAATATTCAACTGCCCAACTTCTGTGAATTGTTTTCAACAATTAAGAGCATTTAGCAATTCCCTTCCTGGAATAATAGTTCCAACTTTAAAACGCAGTTATTTTGTTGTAGATTCTTGTTTGTGGGCCCCTTCCCCCCCCCCCCCCAACCCAGAAAAAAGTAAAATACTTGTGAATTTGAGGTGGCAACAAGCTTTATATAGCCCATCTAAGCTTTCTGCTTCAGTTTATAGTCTTTGCTTTTTGTTTTTCCTTGTGTGCAGAGTACGCAATTGCAAAAGTAAGCCTAATTTAACATAGCTGTATGCTAAGTGGCTGCTTAATGATGTATACAATTGAAAAATACTGAACTTCAACTTAAGCTTAATGGGAAGGAAAGAGTGAAGTTTCACACCAGAAAATAGTATAGAAACAAAGTATAAAAAAAGGCAGTGGATGAGATGCGTTATTTTTGACGAGCTCTTGTCTGCTAAGTCACTTTCAGTTTTTTAATTAGGTTTTGCAGCTTTTGAAAATATGTATCCCAATTCATATAGCTGGAATGAAATCAGGTATTTTAAGTGTTTCCTTGTAGTATTTTCTTCTGTTCATGATAATGTTTTTCTTGGGATTATGACATGGCAAAACAGTGTTTTCTTCATTCTTACTTAACGCCCTAGAAGCCACTCCGTGATAAAACCTGAAAACATCTTCCTTCCAAGAACAACATCTGCCACAGCAATTCTTCAAAAAAGAAATCACCAAGGGGTAATATTTCCCTTCATATCCACTCTCAACTCATTATCACCACTGGGCACCGTTTGATGTTACAAAGACAACAGATCCAATGCAATCAACTGAAGGTAAATATAATTGTAAGGCTTCCTTTACTGTTCTTATGACTTAAGAATTATTGGTGCTTTATTTCAGACACGTATAGTCCAAGTATCAGTCTATTTAAGTTCAGTCAAAACCTTTGACTTTTTTTCCACGGTACTACACAAACGTGACTCAAGAATCCCTCTGTTCAAAGAATAAAGCCACATATAATAAAAACAAGGGGAAGCTGGCTAGACAGTTTATGTATCATCACCTGAAGTTACGTAGTATTTAAAATAGTATCTTATTCCATCCTTTATTTCATTCTGCTTTTCCTAGCAGACACCAGCTTGCACAGTGGAGATACAACTTTGACTTGCACATTTATAATCTGAGCATGCTGATAATTTTATCTAGAGAAATTTTTTAAACATTTAACAGCACATTATACAATAGCCATGAACGATTCCCTCTCCCTCCTCGCTTTCTTCAGGCATGTGCCTGATTTCA
Source organism: Psilopsiagon aurifrons (assembly GCA_025447955.1). NCBI lineage: Eukaryota > Metazoa > Chordata > Aves > Psittaciformes > Psittacidae > Psilopsiagon > Psilopsiagon aurifrons. The sequence goes on from JAOEHY010017044.1 coordinate 8,737, forward strand.
TAGTCTGCATAAAACGTGTTTATTTCAGTGTGAACAAACATTTGGTCACTGTTCAACTGGACTTCATCAACAGCCCTCAACAAGCCTTTTGCTGAAATAGGCATTTTGTCTTAGTGGAACCAAGAAAAGCAAGTATTGCTCTACTTTCATCCACCATGAGCAGAGGTATAGATCTGTTTTTCAGCCAAATCACAGACACTGTTAGATCAAGTTCAGAGGCCCAACTCTACTTCTTGTGGAGGACTCAGAAAAAAGCAAAGAAAAAGCTATTGTACTGTGAGAAAATGATCTACTTCTTCCTCACATTCAAGAATACCACACAAAAAACCCAAAGATTAGATGCTGGCAGTGAAGACTCTGTGACTAGGTCAGGCAGAATATGTACAGCTAATAAATTTAAATGCATTTTACCTGTGATGTAAGCAGCCACATTAAGAATCCCATCATCAAACATTGATCAAACAGCTCTGAATAAGAAAGAAAATCCCCAGCTGTATGCAGAGAAGCATCAATGTCTGTACTTAATCCTTATAAAAAATGGAAAGCATTAGGGCCATAAATTTTTATCATCAAGGACAGGTTTACTAGGGAGGAAGCCCAAGTTAATGGAAGACTGCCTGTACAGAGCAGCCAAGAGGTTGACCCCAATTAACTCTGCTACTTCAAAATATGTCTTTAGAAAAAAAAAAACCACAAACAATTACGATGTAAATACAATGACTTCTTGTTACTAACATACAGCTGGGGTCTACTCATGGCAATCATTTCATATTATAGACTCCCTAGGTAAACATTAATATGGATTATTTTATGCGATGATCTGTACTCTCTGTAAGTACTTCTGACAGATGACAGCTCCTCCCTGTGAGCCAGGCTCTGTGGCATTACAAGAAATCTCCTGTCATTCTGACCAAATAATTCAATTTATTCTGAGCAAAAGTGAAATTAAAACCTTACATAGGAGCAACTGATGTATATTTAAAGTAGGTCTGTACTGAAAGTTATTCACTCTTTTCCACTCCTTCCATTATGCCCAAGTATCTTATACTCTAATAAAAACAGAGAAAGCCTTCACCTTAGCAGTTCATCTGCAAAGAATTACAACTGATCTTGGGAACACAATATATTTTACCAAAACTAATTTACTCTTTGATTAATTATGATAATCAGCTAATAAGGTATCACATTTTTTCTTGGAAGCTTGTTGTTTCCTGGTATTACAAAAACAACCATGGATATTAGCACACAGTTAAACCTAGCATCAGGATGAACATCTATATTGTAGAAATGGAAAAGAACAGAATTAACAGGTACCACTGTTTATTATTTTGATTACTTAGCAAGCACAGTAATTCAATACAAAATTACATTTCGAAACTTTGTTCTACATGTTATTTACACTTCAACAACCATGACATTCATGCAACTCAAACTCCCTTTTGCACAAAAAGTATACAAATTCGAGTTTATGATTCTTCTCCGAACTTTAATAGAAACACATGTTTCATTATTTTGAAGTAGTAAGATATATATACACTACACATGTTGTCTGAAGTGTCTTCAAATATTTCACAAATGGAACATAATTTTCTTCCTCATATTAACAAATGAGCCTACAAACAGGTTTGGTGATTTGCTGCATGCCAAAATAAAAGTGAAGAACAGATAGAAATAGGACAGTTTCCTTATTACCACCCCAGACCCTGCATATTATCGCATAATTACTACGGCTAAAACTATACTACAAGAAATGTGCAGCTGACCACAGTCAGAAGTAATTAAAGGACATAAATGAACAAGGTAAACCCCACAGCTGAAGCCCTTACAATATATTTTTTAATCACTAAGGAAATTCATTTGGCAACTAGAGTTTTTGCCCCAAATATTCAAACAAGCCTGTGATAAAGACTTTGAGGTTTAAATATTAATCATTATCTGTTTCTGTACTTGGCCTACAGCTATCAGGAACACTAGAACAATTGTATCCTCAAAATCAGTCCTATACAAACATTTACTTTTTGTAAAGGGGAAGTGTTTCAAACTATTCCAAAACCTGACTGTTAAAAACTGAGCAAACACTTAGATACATGCACACCAATCCCCTTCCTTCCTGAGCCTCTGTTTCAGCTACAATGATGTCCAACAGGATCCTGCCCATGTCTTTTCCTGCAACCTGTCCTTTAGGAGCTCTAGAAGTGAATATTTAGAAGTCATGCCCTCCTGCACCCATCAGCCAGCACAGATGTAATGCACCAGAAGGAGCAACTTTGTCAAGGCATTCCCGAGAGCAAATAATCAGCTAAAAAAGAACTGAAGAAAGCAACTGTCCCATTGAATCTTCTGCACTGTGACTCCTGGGCTGCAGCATCTACTGAAGACATTGTGGTAAGGACGAAGAGAGATACTCTCCCCTGCAACACGAAAAAAACTGAAGAAATCGTTGTTACTGAAAAATCATTGTTCCCTTCTGCATCTGATGCCACAAAGCAGAGCTTTTTTACTGTATTAACAGTGTATTATTTGCTCTCTCCTGTTTCTTGTAGGCCCCTTTCAGGTACTAGAAGGCTTCTGTAAAGTCTCTCCAGAGAAGTTAAAAAGCTTACAAGTTCAGCTTAAAATATATCATTATGGCATTCCACAATTAGTAAGATATACTTATTTTCAGTTAGCATAGCATTAATCATTTATCTTAAACAGAAGATTTCAGAGCCTTCAAGTGTGGCAGCCTAGGAAGATCTATTTGGTCTAATAGCACAGACTCTGAAGCAAACCTGGTCAGAGCAGCACTTCAAGAAGTACAAGTAACAGCCGTACATCTGTACAAACACATACCTATACTATACCCTCCTACAGTGAAATAACTGCTGAAATAACAACCAGAATACAGAACTATATCCAGTTCTGGGCTCCCCAATGAAAGACATATGGGCATACTGGAAAGAGTCCAGTCCAGAAAAATGTCACAAAGACGATGAAGGCATGATGACTGCAATGAAAACTTGTGGGAAATAAAAGATGCTGGCAGGCAAGGCTTTGTAAGTGCATGTTTTAACAGCCGTACATAACGTAATGCTTACCAGCAGTCACTAAACATAAAGCTTTATATGGTCTGCAGTAAAGGAACGGAAATTAAGAGTCCACTGAAGTCTAACCTATGTGTGTGCTTCTTAGCAGAAAGTGATGGGGGGGGGGGGGAACAACAGTATAAGTAGTAATATTTCTTGAAAGGTTATGCTATATATTTGCTGGAATAAGTGGTTACGTTAAACACAAGCTCTGGAAAAGAAAGTATGCCATTTTCCTTTAGAGTAGCTAAAAAATTCAGGACAGCTTACATGCTCCATGAAGAAGACTTACAGATCATTACATTAAGCACTGTCTGCTCTAAGAGAACAATTGTTCTCTGCAAAGAATGTGTAAAAACAAAAAAAAACACCCAAACCAAAACCAGAAACACAGAGACTGACATTCATTCCTCCAGAAGATAAAGCCTTCCTCATATCTTACAGAAATACTGGCACAGATTAATAAACCCAAACATGGAAATTCTCTAACAGAGCTGATCTCTACCAGAGTTCCTCTCTCTAAAACACAAAGACTCAACTTTATTTTGTCAATCACTTGAATCACATAGGCACAAACACATCCAGTACAAGAGAAACGACAGTACTATCTGTACACTGACACAGCAAGAAATGCTAGACCCACTGGAACAAAAACAATCATTACAACTGGTTTTGAGAACTAGCACACAGCAGTTTATTCTGTGCATAAAGAAATGCAGGCACAGTTTAATTTTAAAACCAAATGTCAAAGCTCTTTTCCAGGAGTTTCGGAAGCAGTCATTAAAATTAACTGAGAAGCCACAGTATTTTCCTGAGCCTCGGCTGCTCTCCGTAATTATTTCTTTTCACAAGCCTACTTTTATAAGTTGAAGTGGTTTCAATTAATGTTACATTCATTAATATCAGAAAAGCAATTTTATGCAGAAAGAAATTGTTTGCTAATTACCAGAGAGGCTGCCAATCATAAATTATAACATTATCAAAATGACTTATTAAAATACTACATCTACTTGAAGTAACACCAGCAAAATTTTTCCAAAAGATCCAGTTTTTAGAATACATTTATTTCTATGCGTTATCACAAACAAATATGAAGGGATTTTTATTTGTTGCGTTGTTTGGGGTTTGGGGTTTTTTGGTTTTTTTTTTTTTTTTTATTAAAATAGCATGTGTTGGGTTTTACATTAAAAACTCAAGTTCTATTTCCATGCTTTAGGTCAAGCCACTGCACTAACTTACTAAATTTCCACCTACACCAGTAGAACAATCTTCCAACATCTATATTGCATGATGCAAACCGTATCCTGGGCTGCATCAAAAGGAACGTGACCAGCCGGTTGGAGAACGTAATCCTGCCCCTCTACTCTGCCCTCACAAGACCACAGGATGATCAGGGGACTGGAGCACCTCCCTTATGAAGAAAGGCTGAGAAAGTTGGGGCTGTTCAGCCTGGAGAAGAGAAGACTGTGTGGAGACCTCATAGCAGCCTTCCAGTATCT
>JAOEHY010017045.1:4839-15345 GCA_025447955.1 Psilopsiagon aurifrons
GGAAAGTTTGTTTGCTGGATCTTTTTAAACCAGTGCAACAGGATTGTTTGCTTCAGCCTACTTAGATAGTAAAGAAACAAAAATGACTTAAGCATTTTCATCCCAAGGATGGTTGTCATCTCTACTGGTACTGCACTCTTTCAGCTCCTTCTGCATAAAGATTACCGACATTGTTCCAGAAATCTTCTGCCAGTGCCTTACCTCTCTTACCTTAGCTGTTGCTTCCATTGCTGGCCTTGGCAAACAAGACAATTGTGGTTCAGCTGTACAAAGACAGAGTCCCATGTGTTGGGCAGGACAGCCTGAGGCCAGCCTTGTCCATCTTCTCAGCTTTCAGCTTCTTCACTGCTTCAGTAATTAGAATTACCAGGACTAAAACACTGTGGACATTAATTGCTGCTTAGTGTGAAGCTAACAAGTGAGAGCCAGATTTACAACATTCTGGCCAGACAGAGAATTAAAAAAAAAGTTACAAATCATTGCCCAGTTCCAGGGATAGGTACTCCAGAATCTTATTTCACCAGAGACTCCACGTGAACTTTAGCCTCTAGGAGAAATCTGCCTGCGTTTTTCTAATTGAAATACCAGTCAGACCAGTGGCAGGGTGCAAACTAACATACATGAAAAATAAAGGTTCAATCATCCAAATCAATTCTGTTTTAAGGGCACTGCTCTGGAACTCAGTAGAAAATACTTTAAACAGGAAAAAGAACTAAATAGGATCATTCATTGAGGTGGCCTGGAAAGGAGGCAGAAATCCTGTAAACAAGAAGTTCAATGCTAGCCAGTTTTAGGTACTAACTGTAGTGGATTAAAATAAACAAAACAAAAAACAACCCCAAGCCTGGGTATTTCTTAGACTCAAATAATGTTTCAGCTTTCTGGGTACTACAGTGAAAAGTGCAATAAAACAAAGCTATTCCCATGCCCTCCTTGAGTACAGGCAGTGTAACACCGTTTATTTCCAGACATTAAAAAAAGGTGGTTTATAGAAATCCTGGAACTGCACCTTTATGAAAACAGAACAACCTGCAGGTCTTTTGTATAAAATAAAAATAGTAATTCAAAGCAGAAACAACTTCTGAAGGTTAGAACCAGCTGTGAGGGATGGATTTCTAAAGCACATACGCACAAGCTCAGAAGGAGCTGCTTTACTGTTTCAGAATATATGAACGTTGCTGCTCCCCAAGCTGGCCAAACACCCAAACTCTCTGTACAGTAAATATCTGCCAAGGTACATTGTAAACACAATAGGATGCAGCTGTGGCAATTAATCAAGATACAAAGAAAATAGGAAAGACCTATATTTCTCCTCTCCTAAAGCACAGAGCACTTTCACAGTGAAGAGATGAATCAATATCAAGCTCATTACCAACAAAACTTCCAGATTCTTTGAAGGTGCCTTGTTTGTCCTGACTGGGTTCGTTTCTTGAGACAGAAAGACTCCCTGGTGTGCATATACATTTCTTTACAGTAAAGGCTACCTGGACCTAAAAAATCCCATAAAGTGCTACTAAAGTAGCCCCAACACCTGGCAGAAGCTGGGATTGGAAACCAGATGTGCAGGACATCTGGTAAAGAACAGGGCTGTGGCTAGCAAACACTAAGCCGTTTGAGGGATGTAATACTTTTCCAGTCCAGCAATTGTCTGGAAATCCTTTATAAAAGTTACATATTTTGCCACCACTTTTCTTGGGCAGGGGTGGATTTCTAAACAGATCTATTCTGTGTCAATTTAAAACATTCAAGGTTTTCCATATCCTCCCCCCCAAATCAGAAGTGCATATTTTGCTGCTCCAGTTGCATAACTTACTGATTCAGCTGCATGCTTGGTTGATCTGGTAGGAGACTAGTACAGAAGTTGAGATTCTGGATACATTACCAATTGTGCAGTGTGCTTTGTTGATCAGAGCTGTAGAATTTAATAGCTGAAATTTCATACACTTTATTAATCAGGTCACATTCTTTGCTAATTAAGGTGCATATTTTAGTAGTTGATTTATTTTATGGTGGGTTTTTTTCACTCCTTCACTGATCTTGGGAAGGATCCTGCTCCCTCTGAAACCAGCAGGAATTTCAGGACTAAGTTTGTCACTGGAGGGTCTAGGATTGCTAAGATTTCTTCTCTTAAAAGGAATAAGACAGGCTTGACTTCTTCTTTAAGCCAGCAAGTGAACAGAGTAATACTAGTTGAAGGATGGCACTGACATACAGACCATTTCCATAGGGATTTGCTGAAACAGATTCTATTTTATGGACATACAGAGACATAATTTTGTCTCTGTTATTACTTCATCAGGTTTACATTCTTCCGTCAGGATAAACAAGCCACTTATCTGCACATCTTGTTCCATCTGATACAGACACACAGGAGGAAACATCACATACCTTATCTTCAAATTTTCTTTCATTTGATGTAACTCCTATTTTTATACTGCTGTAGTACTCAGTGAAGGATTCCAGAGAGAGCTCTACTTTGCCACTCAAAGCTAAGGAACTATGGGATGCTGTGAGGTTGAGTGGATGTTTGAAAAGTGTTTTGTGGTAGAGACCACCTTCCCGGATGAAGAGAACAATTCTGTTTCCTGAACCTCAATGCAGACTTTGCCGTTGCCAAGGGAGTTTCTGTTATGGTTATATATTGTTAACTCTAAGCCAGAAGATGGTTCATTTCTCATAAATCTTTGCATATCTTTTTTTCAAGTGCTAACTACATTCAAGCCACCAACTTTGAGTGGGATGTATATTTTTTTTTTTTTACTAGCATAGCAACACTATCAGAATGTAGCCAAAAAAAAGGATAAAAAAAGCGAAGCCTATCCAACATAGTGCAGTCCTTCATGAGTGAAGAGCAAGTGCAATGTAAAAAAATAACTTACAAGAACCCGGGAGCAAAAGATGTACACGTATGTCTGTTTGCACACACCGATTTCACTGTCATGTTTAGAAAAGAAGCAATAGACAATGCCTATGTTTCATTCTGTAAAAGAAATTGTCCAGTATGTTAAGCAACTATAGACAACAGTGATCTAAAGAGTAATTGACACAAGTCAAGTCTGGGAAAGTATGCAGGAGGCTGCTGCTTCTTCATTAAAGAGGCAATTCTTTTTCTATAGTGCTGTTGTTCAGTACTTTAGTTCAGATACTGCCTGAGGGCAAATCAAACATTTCTGATTTCAGAGGTAGAGAACAACAGAAGTTGTCTAGGAAACATAATAAAAAGAAAAATTAAGCAAAAATAATGCAGCTTGCTGATGTCCCACCAATGCCATCACACCCAAAAGTACATCACACAGCTAATACTTGGTCCATCTAGTGACTGTACAGGCAAACTTGGAACACAGCTAGCACAGGAAGGATGTAATAACTGAGGGCAGCAAGTAAGTTATTTAGTTTAATAAGAGAAGTGTGCAGCTGGATGAGAGTAAGTTTGCAGGTTCCACAATGAAATTCTGAGTTAAAAGAGACACAAAAGACAAAACACCACAACTATAAAATTCAATAGGGTTAAGTGTGCACTTTTGTGAAGTTAATACTCAGTACTTCAGTGCCAGAAATGTGGCTTAATTCAAAAGTTCTTGCTATAGCTATCTTTACTAAGATATCAGAGTGAGATAAACCATCTTCCTTTCAACCACAAAGTCAGTGCTGTGTTCATATGTGCGGTGGCAGGGAGTTGGCGTAGCAGGCAGAATTACAATGCTGTTTTCCACCAGAGAAAACAACCCCCACCTTAGTTGTTTATATATATATATATATATGCACATAAGAAAAGACATAGATGTATGGTATATTATTTTCTTACACTGTAGTGGCTCATGTTTTATAGATCTGAGAATCTCTGCCAGAAGTGCAAATCTTGCTCCTGTCAGGGTCCACAGGAAAAGTCCCACTCAGCAGGACCAGGACTGTTCACCCTTCCCCAAGTGCAGAGCAACTGTCTGCTCTATGACTGCTCCTAGTTTTGGGGTACTCTGTGCTTCCTTCTCTCCCTTTCCATCACTGTTCTGATTTCCCCAGTGCTCACCCAGTGACTCCCAGCCTGTGTCAAGATCCTTGTCCTGAGCTGTAGCTGTGATTTGCAGGGTTTACCTGTTCTCCATACTACAGACGAGGTGCACAAGACTGGAGAGTGTGGGGACAGTAATACAGGGTGGTTTGTTTGGACTCCTTATGCCAGGCTGCTCCTTGCTAGGGCTGCCTTTGGGCAAGTGCTACGATTTCCGCTGGAAATGCTTTTATATTGGTTTCCACGGGGCTTGCACCGGATTTCGGGTATGGCTGTATTGGAGAGGGTGACCAGAGATATGCTCCCGCAGCATCGTGTCTCCCGGTGCCTTTCGGACTTCGAGGCGAGTCACCAGCCAGCCCTGGAGAGGCTCACTCAAACGCCGCCGCCAAGCGGGCAGGTGCCGAGGGGGGTAAAAGGGCAGCTCCGCTGCACCCCTTCTCCCGGGAGCCGAGGCGCATCCGTCGTCCCGGCAGCACGGCTGCAACCCCCGTCCCGGGACTCCCGGTGCTTCCCCTCTCCCCGGCTGATTCCCCTCCCCGACGCACGCCGATCCCTGGGCACCCCCTTCCCGTCGAGTTTGCCGCTGCCCGCGCCTCGCTGGAGCGGTCGGGTGCCCGGTGCCGCGGGGGTTACCTTGCCTCCCGCCCCGCCGAGGCAGAGCGCGGCGGCCGTCGCCAGGACGAGCCCCGCACCGGGGCAGCTCCGGAGCATGGCGCAGGGCGTTGCTCCGAGCCGAGCTGTGCGCTGCCGAGCCGCGCCGCGCCGTGTCGAGCCGAGCCGTGCCCCGAGCCGACTTGCCCCTCGCCCCCTTCCCCGGGGGGCCACCTGCGGCGCGGAGCTCGGCGGGTCCCCGGGGCGGCGGGGAGCAGAGGTGCCTGGTCCGAGCCCCCCGCTGCGGGCAGGGGCAGAGCAGGGTACGCGGGGGCTGTGCCTTCTCCGGACTCGGGAGCCGCCGGGAACGGAGCAGTCCGGCGGGCCCCTGAGGGAAAAGTTGGTCCTACTGCATGGCGGGGAGGCGGAGGGGCCGGTGTCTGGCACTAGCGAGGGCAGCTGCCCCGGGCATTGAACCCGGCTGGTGCTCCGGTCAACGGCCAGACCCTGGAGCCCAGTCAGGGGAGCGAATTTTAGAGGAATGGGAAACGGGAAAAGGGCTCAGGTCTTTCCAAGGAGAGCATGAAGCTATTCCTGGGTGTCCTGGGGAGCCCAAAGTCAAGGAGCTGCGCAAAAATTAGCAGTAACGGCCACTTAATCTGTCTGGAGATCATGGGAGGGCACGCGACACTTCTTGCTATGGAAGCTTTCTGGTTTTCCAGAAGAAACCCTCTCCTGTACCCCATCCAGTGCAAGGTGTATCAGGCAGTCCTGCAGTCCCCAGCAACCAAAAATAATTCTTTCCTTGCAGGAGGCAACAAACATCCGTTGCTAGCTGCAGTTAATTCTTCTAAAGAATTGCAATATTCTATTTTAAAAGTATTTGATAAAATACTGTGGGATTACACTTGCAGCTGCTTTTCAGTAGCTTGGTTACCTCCTCACAGTAAGGAGCACAGGGAGCCTTCACAGATCCAGATCTAACTGTCTGACATAGGAAGGGAATCTGCCAAGCAGCAGGTTGCTGCAGGGTTTCTGACACCTTTCCCAGAAAATTCTTGTGCCTGCCATTACTGGAAAAGGGGCAATGGACCAGCCAGGCTGTTGCACTGCACTGGCATCCTAGTTCCTGAATTCCTCTTTCCCAAAAAGCAGAGATTAACCTGGTTTTCAGAGGACAAAGTAATCAATAGGAAAAAACTGGGTAATGCCTTCATCTGGTGTCCAAGTGGGTGCATATAATAAGCATGAAGTTGGAGGTCTGGTGTCGAAGAAAACCTTTTTTTTTTTTTTTTCAATATATATATAAGTGCATGAATATACTTTTTATTTGACTTTCCATATTGTCATTTCATTGTCTATATTGGAAGAAATGTCTTGAATTCATACTTTGTAATGAAAGCAGGAGAGGCTGGGCACAGGCACTGAGGCAGCAGCCTGGCGTTGAATGCATGCTGATGCTGTGTAATCCAGGGCTATTCACCAATTCTGTGGGTTTGATGTCTTGCCTTTAGGCACTAAGGCTTGACTCCCAAAGAGGTGAAACAGATAAGATATCCATGTACTCCTTGCAGTGCTTGTGAGGTGAAGCTTCCCATTACTCATTATTGTATAAACCATGGACACTGAGAAAAAAGTAACATCATTAGCCCAAGGCTGAGGGAGAATCAAGGACAAGGCTCTGACTGCTCACTGTCCTCTCAGACCACACTGTTACTCTGGGAAGTTTGCATTTGCTAATGTAGAAATAGCCTTTCACTGGAAAGACATGTAAGGAATACTTTGATAGCTTAATTTGGTTGTTTATTCTTCTTGCACTGAAGGCAGAAGACGCAAATAGTTCTTTGCACAGCTGATTCTTATTTCACCCTTCCCTTTTCAGGACAAATTCTATGTAAATGCTGTTCCTAGGCTATGACCTTGTCAGTTATTTGCTGTGATTGCTCATGGTCAAATTTACATTTTGCTCCTCCTGGGTGATATTCGTTTGAGTTACCTGTCAACTGAGAAAGCACAGAATATGTAGCTACATTATTCTGAACAAAAACATAACCCATTAGAGTTTAAAGTTTAAAGTTCTTCTGGGTTATGTTGTTATACCAGACATGCCACAGTTGCATCTCAGTGTCCCCTGTTTATAGCAATGAGTCAGGAAAGTAAGACTTTAAGTACTTATCCATGCTAGAACAGACATGCTAAAAACTGCTTAGGTAGAATGCCATATAAATGTTTCACATGTCTAAGAAACAATTATAAGTAAATAAAAAATATAAAATATTAAGACAATCTTTCATAACGTACATTTCTGAATTCTAAGTTCCATGGTCTGTATTTAACACAAAAGTACTTTTTTTCCTCAGTGGGTGAAAGAGGAGAGCTGGGTGCCTGAGCCTGGGTGCAGTCTGCAGTAAAAGAGCTATTTATGTGTGGTTAGCACAGGTTTCTTTTGTAAGGAAGTTTTTGCAGACTGACACCAAATAATAGAAATATGTAAGCAGAAAACCATGCAGTGAGCACAGGGAACTGGAACATGGTTTTTCAGTGGCTAGAGAACAACTGCTAGAGAGTATTTCTGCTAAGGAAATATTTAGAAAAACATGTTTGTAGCTATAATAGCTGCAACTGGAAAAACCACACAGCTTTGCACTGCACAGAGAGTGCCACCCTCTGCTTCTGCAGGGTATGGAGACTTTCTCTTACAACTCTTCCTCTTTTACTACTCCAGTTCTTTCTCACACATAGCTTACAGGAATACCCTGCAGGATTGGGGTATAATTCCCTGTTAATTTTATTTGCTAGCTCAGCTCTTTATTTTGGTATTGTATGTCTAGTTTTTGTTGTTTCTTTCAGAGCAGAGCTGAATAAATTTGCTTTCCCTTTTTAGGGGCAAAGCCCTGTGGGTTCTTAGAAAAGACAATTCCTATTAAGGTCTGAGAGAGCTTACTTGGAGAGAAGGCAGCACGAAGTTCCTGCACACAGCCTAGTTACTGGGTGAAAGAATGCTGCAGCCAGCTGTGGATAAAGGACTCATTTGTGGTACTTTGTGATTTTTGTATTGGAAGAATAAAAGAGTGCTCTGCAAGAGGAACTTGGATAGACTTTGGGATAAGTCACAGGCACATTCTGTGCTGGAGACAGACTGCAGTTTACACAAACAAGTCTCCTACAAATTTACTGGAATCCCTGCACTTAAAGGCCTCATTTGTGTTAGTGTTTGACAATTTTTCTGCATTTCTAAACAACTACCACCACATGCCCCTGTTGTGCTAAAACTTACCTTACTGTTGATAGATATCTTTCAGTATGAAGGTTCTCTTTCTTGTTCAGGCAGCCCGTTTTAGCCTGTTGCAGCTCTGTGCCATGCTTGGGCAGTAGTTCTCAGCATGTGGTTGTTCCTGTAGCTGGGGGGCTTGGTGCCATGTGGCAGACTAACAAGTAAAAAAAGACATACTTTGGAGCTTTACCCAAGCAATAAATTGTCCTAGAGAGATGGGATTAAAGTCAAAAAGCAAACATAGACAAATACTCCAACTGAACAGCTGCATTAGTGACTCAACAGTTCTTGAGTTCTCTGCAAGAGACTAAACTCCAACTTTTTATGTTCTTAAAAGAATATCAAAGCAACGGATTGAATGAAGATTAAGCATTCAAGTCTTCCTCACCATTTGGTCCTTGACATCTTCTGTGGAGGGGTACCCAGCAAAGATCACTACTAAAGAATTTGAAACACTGATTCATACACGAGAGTTCTTGAGGATTCCTCTCAAATCTCACTCTGTTAACGTCCCTTTACTCAGCTCTCCTCTACCCACACAAATCCTGCATACAATTTATAAGCTCAATGCTGAACATGTACATCCAGCCAAGGTACACATTGGTACTGAGCTACAGCCTAGGATTGCCCACTCATACAGCTATCTGGCTCAGGTGGCAGAACAGTAGGAGGCTGCTATTCTCTGGATCCAAGTACACTCTTCAGGTACTTGCGCAGATCCCTTACTGGGCTGTGCTTGCGGATCTGTGTTTCATTCAGTAGAGCCTCTAAGAAGATTGCACTGAGGCACGCACTACATAGTTCCTCTTGATCAAACTCACTTAATCCTTATCTCCCATCATCGGGCTTGCTAGCTTCTCTCACATTATGCATCTACACTTGAAAATAGTCTTCTTCCGTAATTACTTTGTAATGTTCTCTTCCAAATCATGCCTCAAGGGCTACCTCTGCTTAATGTAGGAGGAAAACACCCCGTTGCTGTCACCAGCAATGTGCCGGGAGCTCAGTTAGTAAGTTTCCAATTTAAACAATTTAGACTTGCTGATGGTTTGGGTTTAACTATCTCCCTTACCTGTTGAACAGCCTCATGTTTTCCTAGAGAAACAGCTTCATGGCTTCATATTCATATTAAGGATGATTTGGATAGGTTGATAAGAGGACTACCTGGAAAAGCAAACTAGGCATGTTTACCTGGCACTTATACTTAGAGTGACAATATGATGACTTTTTTTCTCTATGAAAATAAAAATGTTTGGAGTTTTCTGAACTGGGGGGGACAGCCGTGTCACCTTCCACGTGTCTGGTTTTCCGTGCTCATTTACTGAACTTCCGGTCCATACAGAGACTCTAGCAGGGTTAGGAGTAAGATCAGGAGTAACTGATAAACTCTCAAGCAACCCCCAAATAATCACAGTGTAACAAAATAAACTACTGTACAAATGTTAACATGTAGAAAAGCAATGTAAGCGTAGGAGGAAGCAGTGGTGGGAAATCAGACCACCAGGTCCCACTGCCCTGCAGGACTTCTGGGATGCCCCATGCCAGAAAGATGCTGAAAACTTTTAATGACCTACTTACGAGGAAAGGCCTACCGGAAACACTGCATGTTAACAGGACGTGTCATTGAACCTCCCTGACTACCCCAGTCAATGGTAACCCCAATGACCGATCAGACAATGAAGGCTGCGAGGGGCGCACGGCTGTTACGCACAGGTGTAATTTCTAATAGACGCACAGGTTCGTTTTAACGCGTGCAACCCCCGCCGGTACGTGCCCTCGGCCCGCCGCGGAATCCCCTCGGCGCACACACGACCGCGCCTGCCCTCCCCACGGAGGGAAACCCGGCCAGGGCGGCGGGAGGCGGCCGAGGTGCAGCTGCTTCTCCAGGGCCGACATGAGCACGCAGGAGGCGGAACGAGGCACAAGGACACACCGGGAACCGCGCCGGACCTCGGCGGCCGACAGCCCCCGCTCCGCCACACCGGAAACGCGTTCACCCCCCCCGAGCGGAGCCACGGGACGAGCAAGGCCGCCCCCGCGGCTCCCGTAGCGCGCTCCCGGGGCATGGTGGGAAATGTAGTCAGCCCCTCCATAAGGGTCTATGGGGCGCGGTGCATGACGGGAGTTGTAGTCCAGGAAGGGCGGTTCTGAGGCGGTTCGTCCCGCTCCCGCTCCCGCTCCCATTCCCATCCCGTTCCCGCTCCCGCCCCCGCGGCGGTTGCCGGGCTGCCTGAGGCGAGGCGGGATGCGGCAGAAGAGGCCGAGGCCGATGCCGATGGGCCCTGAGGCAGGGGGTGGCCGGCGGAGGGGAGGTGGGACGGGCCCCGGGGGGTGGAAAGGCGGTGGCGGGCGGCGGAGGAGGAGGGGGAGTGTGGAGTCGTGCGGGGCCGTGGTCGGGAAGTGAGGGGCTCAAAGCGCGGCTTTAACATGGTTTGTAGTGAGTCGTAGAATCGGCGGGGTGGGAAGGGCGCTTTCAGCTCCTCCAGTCCAACCGTTGCCAGCACTGCCAAGGCCACCCCTGACCCATGGCACTGAGACCTCGTCTCCACGGGGTGTGAACACTCACAGGGACGGTGGCTCCAGCCCTGCCCTGGGCAGTTCCAATGCTGAGCACCCTTTGGGGCAGGAA
>JAOEHY010017046.1:691-12233 GCA_025447955.1 Psilopsiagon aurifrons
ACACAGAAGTAGGGAAAAGCCTTAATGGCAGCCTTAGTTCTCAAACTCAATGCAAGAACATTATAATTCCTCTTACAGGTTCTCAGCAGCAAATGGCCTTATGGTTCATTTTGAATATCTTTACTCATGTAATTGGCAATGAAAAGGAGGTTCCGATTTTGAGAGGAAAAAGAGCTAATTTGCCTATATTTTCTTTCTAGAATTCTTGAGGCCCTACTGGAGCTCACGGAAGTCATCCGGGACTTCAGCAGAATATAAATCAGGCCATGAGTACTGCTGGCTTGGATTAGTAATGATGTACATTGAGTACAACATCTGTATTTGGGTTTGGGTGGAGTCCTTTCATGGTGGAAGAGTTGGTAACACTTTTACAGCACCTTTCATCAGAGGATTTCAGAGTTTCACAAATATCTAATTAAAGAAACTATGAAATTATGTGAAATCCTTAGTCCTGGGGGAGTACAGGCAGTACCATTACGCTTCAATATAAAGCAGGAGTGGGTGGTGTTCAAAGTGGCAAAACAAAAGCAAATTTGCCAAATGCAAGCCGTAACCTGCTGTGCTATCTCATTTTCATCTAGTATTTTATTCTTCTCATTTCTTTATATTAGCAGCCAGGTTGCAACATCAAACCAGCTAAACAAAATGAGCTGGTACAAGCCTCCATTCAGACCTACTGTCAGCTCTGAAGAAAGGAGTTTTGGAATTTCACTGATCTCTTACTGATCTGTTTCCACAGTGTTTCATTATTGTGTTGAGGAGTAGCAGGATTGTAGCAGGGGTCAGATGCCAATAAGGACAGCTTCCTGAATGCAGCAGATCTGGGATGAAATGGCTCTCAAAGTCCAACCTGATCCAGATCTCAGAGTTGGTTGCTCAGCCTTCCCAAGGAGGGTGTGCCTGCTCTGTACTGTGCTTCATTTGGGATTAGCAACAGGGGATTGAATCCACTTGTTCTACTTAAATCTAGCCCTCCCCTGGTCTTGCTTAGTAAATATTTCACTGTTTTGAATTAGTTTTCTCTAAGTTTTTATTAAAGGTTTGTTGTTTTTTTTTCTGGGTTTGACTTAAAATGTGGAGACTTTACTGTTAGAATGCGGGCTTGACTCTCAGGCGGCCCATCCCTTTGTTCTTGTGTCTGTGTTATAGATCTGCATGGATGGGCAGTTCAGGTGAATCCAAGACCTCACTATTTGAATACGAGGGCCCCAAGCAATTGTTCATCAAGACTAACTTTACATGCAAGCTTCACAGGCTGAACACTTTGATTTGCCTTTAAAATCAACGGTAACTTATTACAGGTTTCCTGGTTGAAACTTGAATGGGGAGGAAGAAAGGATGTCTGCAAAGTACACTTATTTGGAAAAATAAACTGCTCACTGGTTGGGGCCCTGTAACAACAAACCCAGCACTTAGTTTTTCCTCTGGCTGCAGCATCTGTGATACTTTTTTCTGCTTTCTCCCACACCCTCCCTGCTATGCCCTCATGGCCTCTCTTTATGTGTAGGCAGTAAAGTAAAATCTACAAGCATTTTGCTCTCTGAAATCCTGGCAAAGGTGGAGTCTTGGAAATTTCCCTTTGCAGTGTGCACAAGAGGAGACTAATCCTGGAATGAAGTGGACAAAAGTGCTGCTGCTTGTATACCATCCAAAACTAAGGGTGTGCATCCAGACCATAGCAGACCTCTGAATGCCCAGCCTCAGCCACAGCAATGGCTTATTTAGGAGTTTAGTTAAAAATACTGCATGAAAGGGAGAGAGGTTTTCTTTGCTTGCTGTGTAAGGATCACTAGCCATGTCTTCTGCATAAGCCCTCTCACCTGCTAGTAACGTTTAGTGAAACAACAACCCAGTTCCTAAAGAGTTGCAGTAACAACTCCACAGCATTCTAGTGGATATAAGGAGTATTTGCAGGTTTTTGGCTTTTGCATGTGGAGTGTTTCATTCTCCGTATGTTTCTACAATAGACTTCAAACATGTGAAACATCTGAAGTGCCTGGATGAAACAATAGGGTCATGCAGCTGGAAATCCGAGCACAAACAGCTCTCTTTTATTTGCAAGGCCAGTTTACACATATATGTATTTTTGTTTGTTTTTAAAGATCCAAATTTATTTCCTGGGAAGTGGCCATCAGACTTTGCATAGGATCGCCTTTCAGTTCCCCTTTCTCCTGTTTCTGGTACTTTCAAAACAAAACAAAACAGCTTCGGGCACCTAAGCTGCGTATGGATTTCATTATTTAAATCTCTGGGAGGTTATATATTTAAACTTAATTTGGGAACGCTAGTTTTATAGATTCCTGTTGAACAGACATGACTTGCTCAATGGACTTTTATGCTGAACTCTACAAGCAAACTTTTACTGCAGTGCTGTAGCTTTTGTTTTGTTATATATTCCAGCTGGTTACCAAGCAGTTCAAATAGTCTGACCATGTTTTCTACTTTTTAATTTGAGCTGCTTTGGCCTGTTCAATTTATAGAAAATAAAAACCAGATTGATCTTCTGGAAACTTCCTAATCACCCCTGTTAGTTCTCACCAGCCCTATCATTTACTGTTAATTTCTTCTACGCTGTGTTGTGTACACTTTGTTAATGAGAACTTGCTCTAGTAGAAAAAAAAAAAAAAAAAAGACCTTTGTTGACCTATTAAAACCCTGAAGCAAATGGCCATGGCATCTTGAACTCTTCATTACACTGCCTTACTTTTATTTACGATGGTCCCATCATATTCACAATTATTTGCCTGAGGAGACAGTCTAAATGATGCCTTTGTTTCTCTTTCTAAAGCTTTACATTTTTTTTTTATGTTTGAATGAGGGTGTTTGCTGAAGAAAACAAACAAAACCACCAAACAACAAAACTCCAAGCTCTAGAATAGGGATAGCAGCTTTGTATAGATGTAGATCATATTTGATCTGGCATCTTGCCTCTTTGTTGGAGAGTCCCTGGTTTTTTATTGCATGTCCAGTCACAAGAGTTAGCTCTTGGGTTTTTTTCCCCTGCAAGGATTAGTCTGAAAATACCACAAGAAAAGCTGGTTCTTGACATGAATTCTAGCACTCGCTGGTAGAAGTTATCTAAACTACTGTATGCTTTCTTGGCCATAAAAGATAACGTGAGATTGAAAGGGAAAACCCAATGTTCAGACTGCTCTCATAATGACATGTCTCACTTGCATTTGTTGCATGAACACAGCATGACAAATTTATGAGATACTAATGATGGGTTTCTGCTTAATGTAGTTCTACTTTATATGAGTGTAATAGGTATAGCCCCCAAGGGAACACTGCCCAGTCAAGTGGGTCTTTCCAAGAACCAGATTTGCATGTTTTAGATGGATTTTTCATAGGAAAACAATCTAGCTTTTGTCCCTTTCAAAACAAAATGAGAAGAGGAAATTAATACTGCAGTGTAGGGCTGCAGTGAAGGATGAAGACTTCAGAATAAGACCTGACACTTAGTTTCTAGTAAAATCACCTGGATATAAATGTAACAGTGAAATTAAAGAAAAAATTGGAAATGTCCTATGCCTTGTCCTTGGTCTCTTTGAGAGCATTTTTATCTGTATTTGATGCTCCCACCAATATTTTATCCCCTTCATAAGCATGTCTTGTACTTGCCAATTGCTGAACAGTGAATGCCAGGGTTATTCCTGTGGTGGTAAGTTTAACCTAGGAAACTGTCAGGTAGCAAATGTGCCCATAGACTACCAGGATGCTGGCAAGCCCAGAGAAAACCTATTCATCATATAATTTCTAGCCTGAAAAATCTAAATCAAAGAAAGAACTGGGTAAGTAAAGAGAACTCTGCTTAGCCAGAATTACATAGCTGTAACTTGCAAGACACCTTGTAGGTGAATCCAGCTCATTCTTAATTAAAGAACTGAAAGAGGAGAACTAAAACTTCTGCCTATTTATGATACGGGGGAAAAGGGCAAGAATGTTTCATTGTCTTTCCAATATCCTGAGATTTCAGGTACGAACCTTTAGGTAGCTGAGTTAGCCAGTAAGCCTCCTAAAATCCCACCTTGGCTGACGGACGGATATCCTTTCAGAGGGCCATTAAGACCATCTCTAACTTGTGCTCTGAATTTCTCTCTGCAGGAGGGAGGCAAGCCAAATTAGCCAGCAAAGCTCCATACCCAGAGCTGGGTGATCTTCATTACTTGCCTTATGTAGGAATCTTACATCAGTTACTCTGGCCTAATAAGGATAAACTGGTTTTGCTTCTCACGTGAGTGTCCCAAAACCAGCAGAGCATTAGGCTGTCTTTCGCCTGGTTGCTCTGAAGGCAAGTACAAAATGTCAAGTTACAATGTATGCCCACACTGCATATACTGCTGATCATCCTATGGAAAGCAGTGCTGTTCCATGGATGATTGTTCGAAAAACAGCCCCTATTTGTGTCTCTGGGAACAACCATTTTTTTGTAAGAAGAAAAAGGCATTGCATCTCTGGAGTTAAATGAGGTCTGTTGTTCTCCACAGAAACTGGAGTGCATCGCTGTGCCTGGCGGTTGTGGGAGCACCCGGGTTGTTTTTTTTTTGTGATTTTCCTTTTCTCCACCTCCTGTTCTCAGAGAGGATCAAGAAGGAGGGATAGATGGTGACCTCATGGTGCAATTATGTAATCTGCTTGAGGCCAGGTATCAAAATACACTGCAGCTGTGAAGCTGGGACCTTGCAGTGGCTGGGGGGCCAGGGCCTTTCAGCTCTAATGAGATCGCTGACCTTCTCTTGCGCTTCTTCTGCAGCTGCTTTGATTCACAGAGATTTGTTGTGGCAATGGCCTGCCTAACAGTTTGGCAAGCTGCCGTAGGAATTGCTGTGTCTATGGGCAAGCACTAGGAGCTGGCCTCAAAGACCCAGAGCAGGTGAGCATATCCTGAGCCCTGACAGCCTCTTTCCATCCTGACAGAGCCTATTTGCCTTCTTCCAGGGGTACGCAAACATTACCACCCTCCCTGATCATTCTTTGTTCCTAAGAAGTGAGGAGATCTGTTCTCTGTTGAAATAAAGCAGCGCCTTCCAAGAAATCTTGTTGTGACGCTTGAGCTCAGGGCTCAGCTGCAGCAAAGTCACATATGGGGAAAATAAGAGAAAATAGCATGCCTACAGTCTGAGGCATATTTGGGCCTCCAAGTTTCACTCAGATTTTGCATTCTTTGCTTTAATTCCTGCACTGAATTCCTGCTTCCCTGCTCTACTCTTTCCTTATTTCCTGCAGCAACAGGCTTTTATAGTATCCTCCCCTTCCTACCTGGATATTTGTTCTCTTCAAATGTCCCACTAAAACCAACATAAATCTTGCTGAAAGGTGTGAAAACAGGGCCCTGTGAAGCTGTCTGATGTATGCCAAGAAGGAATATAAGTCAGAATATATAATATAAGAGAAAATGGGATTTGCAGAGTGGAAATGTCACATCCATAATCACTTTTATGTGGTGGAACTGCTGCTACCCAACACTGAAATATCAGAGCATCTGTTAAAAAATGCAGTTCTGGTTTTACTTAAACCCTGCAGGTTGCACTCACTTCAAGAAATATTAGACCCTTGTTTAAAAATACAAGTGCAACTGCTCTGTTGCCATAAATGTATTTAAAAGCAAATGTACGCTCAGCTCAGTTTCAGAGTCCCACAACTGAACCCTCTTCAGTGCTTGTTGATGTGAATTTGATCAAGGAGCAAAGAGTGAATATAAAGTATGTGTGGAGGTACATGGGTTTGTGTTGGGGGAGGGTTGCTGGGAGGACAAGGAGACCTCTTAGCAAAGTAGATACTCTCATGGTTGATGAGAACTGTCTTGTAGATCACTCTCATGTAGATCACAGTTAAGGACTGGAAAAAGCAGACAGGGAAAACTCCTTCCTAATAACTAAGCAAAGTATTGGCAAGTTTTGTTACACTCTGTCAATCCCATGTTTTTATCTATTTCTGTCAGGTCTGCTACCTTCAATCATCCAGAGGTACTTGAAGAGGTGCCCTAAAATGGGAAGAGAGAGTCTCCTTTTGCTGTTGCCTTCTGCTTTAAACAGCCAAGGCAATTTGGCAGAGGGGGAAATGGTAATTCCAAGGCATTTCCAGGAATTCTTGTACGGCTAGGTAGAAAAATAGGTTAGATATGCGGCTGCTGTATCTAGTTCATGCTAATGGAAGAAAATAAACCTTGCATGCAAAGATGAGCTGAAAATGCAAAATTAAGTAGAGTGCTAATTTTATAAAGTCTCTATTTAACTTAGTCCTCTACTTGGGAAAAGTCCTACCAGCTTTGATCTCTAGATGAGTCAGCTAGTGAAGTCAATGTGGTCACTTCTTCAACTAATAGGCTGGAGTTTTGTATCTTACTCTTGGGATAATCTTTCCTCAGATCCTGTATTTGATGAGCATCCAAAAAGCTCAGACTCCCCTAACTTGGAAATACTGTTGAGAGAACTTTGGGCTTTCACTGGGAACCACAAGAATTGTGTTTCTGGTAGCTTTGCAGCTAGTTCCAGCCACGTCAGCAAGTAAAGACTTGTCTTGGTTTTCCTCCTTAAGCTGGAATTGTGGAATGACCACTTTCCCTTTTTCCCTCTTGTTTTGTTTTAAAACCCCTAAGCTTAACATTTTCTTTCTGCTCCAGCTGAAAGTTTGGGCCATTTCATATTTCACCCCAGGTGATTGGCTCTGTTCAAATGTCCTCATGAGTCCAAGTAATCTTTATCTCAGAATGAACCTCCTATCTTTGGAGGTAAGAAGGGGGAAGTAACTGAGAGACCATACCTCACCCCACATGTTCAGAGCAATTGCAAAGATGCTGGTGGAGACAGAATTTTAAAGAGGTCCCCAGGGCAGAATAAAATGTGAAGGAGCTGGTGAGGTAGTTTCAAAGCATTGCCAACTCTTAGAGAGAAACACACATGTGCGTGCATGTGTGCACATAAGATGTTTCTGATTTTGGAAGGGTGAGGGATGTAAATAAAGCTTGCTGGATTTTCACCCCACTAATACTACAGTGAGCTCAAATGGCTAAATTTAGTCATCCAGACTGAACTATCTTGGATTCTCAGACTGCATCCAGGAACTGCCTACCTCTGTTGCTGCTGTTGAATCAGCTGTAGGCTGACAAGATAAGGTTACTATAGAACTGCCATAGACTGTTTGCAGTCCTGTTCTGGCACTAGGCAGTTGCAGTGGATTTTGTATTTTACACGAAGCAAAAAATTGTATGTGGGGAGGGGTTCTCCCTTTCCTACTCAAAAAAAATAATAAATAAAGGATCACTTTTGTGAGGGGGATATTTTACAGGAAGGGACAAAACAAAATAATTCTTTGGTCAGAAGTACAGGATCATAACTGTTTGCACTTCAAAGTTATTTTTTTAAAGGGACTAACATCTGCATAAATAGCTTTTATAATTACTTTCACTCATTACTGTAGTATTAAATCTAGTACGTGTCTTCAAGTGAAGACCAAAAGAAGCCTTTAACTTGGATAAGGGGATAATACACATCTGTTCCTGAAAAAGCTAATAAATGCAGTACCTTTTAAATGTACAGTTTGGAATATAGTGGATTATTCCTTCCTTATCATTTCTAAAAAGAAGTAGAAGTGACATTTTTAAGTCTGCCTGAAACTGGAAATTCATGTGAGAAATGCACAGAAGCTGAGAAGGGCAAAATGGGTAATGATCTTTGCACACCATTTCCTTGCAAACCTGAAACTTGGTATCACTATGAAGAGTGTGGCTTGGCCCCTGAGGGTGTCTTGGAAATGCAGTGGCTCAGTTCCACTTTCCTCTGCTGAGGCTTTCATTCTGACTCTGGGTATACACCAAGAGAACTTGCCATTTCTTGGGTGAGTACATTATGTAAGAAAACAAACCACACTGGACAGGTCTTAAGCCAGAGAATCTGAGATTGTACTCACAGAGGAATGACAAACATCAAGACAGGATGTCTTCTTTCATCTTCCTTGAAATAAATACACTTTAAAAATAAACAGTCTCTGGGATGCAAGACAGCGTCCTCCAGCATGCTGCAAACAGCAGCTCCTTGTAACCAGCATTAACATGAATAAAGAAAATTCACTACTTCACCTTTTTGAGCATCAACAAAAACTGAACACAAATGGACTGAGGGTTTCCATAGTCAGTACCTTGAATCACTTTGTTTCCACTTCTCTTCAGCAGGGCTTATGCCTTTACAAGCTAAACCACATGTCCATATCCCCTTCTCTTACCAGCTACATATCACAACATCCTCTCCACATTCCCTCTGGGCTCCCTGCATCACCCCGTGCCAGACGAATTTCTTTCTTAGAGGCAGGACAGAGAAACTTAAGAAACTGAGCCTCGCTTGACTGCTTCTAGTGATTCAGGCAGAGGCTGGTACCCATCACTGAAGAGTGCTTGTGGGCCAGCTCAAGGCTGCCACAACTTGCCATTTATGGCTTTTTGCAAGACTGTCCTAGAGGCTTTGAGTGTGGCTTTGCTGTGGTAGAAGCAGCCAGGAAGGGTCTCCTGGCTTTCCTATAAGGTGCTGCAAGAACTTGTCGTGTCCTAGCAAAATTAAGAGCTTGCTTATGTGCTCACCTCTGATTTAGCTCATCTGATGCCTTCTTTTAGCAGTAATTTTGATTAAAGTAAATGTACTAATTAAATTATTCTTGAAGTGAGTGGGATTCTATTAGAATGTGTTGGTTCCCAGACCATGTTCCTACTGGAATAATGCAGAGGGTCTCCAGGGATACATTTGTAGATGTTGTGCAAATGGAGAGCAGAGTTGAGGGTTATGTTACTCTGATGATGATGATTACTCTTTCTTGTGCTTGACTGAGCTGCATAATAAACTCCCATCTGGGCAAAATAATTATTTTCTCCCTTTCCTGCATGGGAATTGTGGTTTTTCCAAATGCCACCTGCTTCTGGAGAGCTCTTTGGTGCACAGGGTCTGGTTTGGAAAAGTCACATCCTGGCTTTGTGCTGCACCTCTACCTATCAAGGGCTTGTTCTTTCTTTGAGAAATGGGGCTTCTCAGGAAGCAGACACTGGTGCCTCTGGTGAGATTTCTGAACAATGGCTTGCAGTCACTTGTGGCCACATCTGTTCCAAGCAGCACAGCTTTATGCTTAAGAAAAAAACCCAGGCTCTCTATCTGCATTACACATGGGTTTGTTGCAAACCTACACTTCAGGGAGCAGCAGAGCACTCATCCTACCACTCACAGAATCACCTATGAGGCCCTATACAAGGTCCTCCTTGTACTTGTTACCCCACGTTTCCTGGCACAGAGGCCTTATAAGTCCTTAAGTATATGTATCTTAATTAAGTAGCTCAAAGCTGATGCCAGTACTCATTTCTAGAGAGTCCAAATGTCAGCACAGGAGGAGGTAAATGCATGACAATGTTTTTTAGTAACAGGCATAGATTTAAGCTTCCAAGTGGGCAGTGTAGTGTGAAATGGGGAAATGCAACATCTTGGCATGTTCTGAAATATCCGACCATTGAGATTCTGGCCAAGAAGCTGTAGCTGAGATTTGAGTACTTCTCTGGAACCTACTAAATGCTGTTATCCTAACTCAGAAGACAGGTAGGGTATGTTTGACCACACTAGGCAGGAGGTTCATTTCAACACAGCAGTTTCAAACATTTGTGACTCCCAGCCAGAATGTGAAGTACGGAAAAGCAGATGAACAGGACTGGTAATCTGTTCCACCCTGCTCATGGTTAAACTAATTGGTGTAGGCATGTATCATGTTGTTTTTAAAAAGCACAACAACCTGTCATTTACAATGACTGAAAGTGTGCCAAATTCTTTGTGTGCCTCTGTCAAGAGCCCAAGAATCTATAACTTGCTGCAGAAGGGAACATCTGTATCTAATTGATGAAACTCAGCCTTCAGAACGCATGATTCAAATGAACAGTTTTGTCAGTAATTCAGTTGTGGATTATAAATTAATCAGAAAACTTTCCCCACCCCCTGTCTTGCATATTCTGTCCCTTGTGGATTTTTTCCTGCTCTCAGAGCAAGTCTTAAAGCTTTTCAGTCTCCCAAGCCATAATAAATGAATAATTCCTCCACTGCTGTGACCTTTCAGCCATATTTCTGGAATGCACACATTGCACAAATCCCCTCCTGCCCAGGTGATGCAGGATACCTGTTGGGATTCAGCTAGATACTACAGCCAACTGCTGGCTACGTGGCTCATAGAGGAACAACAGACATTTTAGTCTGAACCTGAGACTCCTTGGATGTATAGAGGGTCTGCAAGATATTTCTCTCCAAATGATGACAGATTCAAGGGAAAATGAAGGCAGGAAAGGGAGCCTATCCTGAGAGTGGGGGCAAGGGATTTATGGGGGTGTGCTTACCCATTCAGCACTTTGGTGATTAATCCCACATGATCCACTGAGCTGATGGATGCTGCTTTTGGGTTCTAACAAAGTCTTCTGGTAGTAGAGGTGGAGCTGTGAACGCCTCCAAGCGCCTTCTCAGTGTCTGAAAAAAGGCAACTAGATCAGTTCACATATTCCACAAAATTAAATCTCAACCCTCGATTACTGCTAATTTAAGGAGGTTTGGGCCAATCTATAATCCTCCCACATCCAGGAGTAGCACCCTGCAATAGCAGCAGTTCTGGTGCACATTCTGGCTCCAAAAAAGGGCATATATTTTAGTTGAAAAGTTAGGCATTATTTACTGTTTCTTGCTATACAAATATCTTATTAAGTGTAAGCTCGAAAGACTATCATGGGACAAAGATAATTCTGTGCTGATATTCCAGTTGCTGATAATCCTGTGGCAGAGGGGCTG
Organism: Psilopsiagon aurifrons; assembly: GCA_025447955.1. NCBI lineage: Eukaryota > Metazoa > Chordata > Aves > Psittaciformes > Psittacidae > Psilopsiagon > Psilopsiagon aurifrons. Next base: position 11,485 of record JAOEHY010017046.1, read on the forward strand.
GAACTCAATGATCTTTAAGGTCCCTTACCACCCAAACCATTCTGTGCTTCTGTGAAGTCTGCACTGATGTTCTGGGACATAGGGAAAGAATACAAGAGAAGTCACAGTAAGGCCTTCTTTCCTTCTTCCTAATATAGGAGCAATCCTCCTGCTGAGGGAAGAGGAGCATATTCACTGGAAACCAGCTAGTTTTTAGTAAAATCCAAGAGACAACAAATGTAACTGTAATTCTGATGTGAATTAGCAAACGGACCTAAATTGACATAAAGTTTTGCTGTTTTCACCTGGATTTTTACCATGAATTAGCTAATTCAGACTAAACTTAAAAATTTTACCTCCTAGCCAACAGATCAGTAAATTTCTATTAATTCATTTTGCTATTACATGCTGTGGAGCTCCTAAAGCATTAGACTGAGAATAGTATGTATTTGGCACATGAATGTAGTTTCTTTTCTGCTTGAGACGTCAAGACAGAGTCCAGCCCAGGTGGGGGCTCTAAATCGTAGAATCATAGAATAGTTAGGGCTAGAAAGGACCTTAAGATCATCTAGTTCCAACCCCCCCTGCCATGGGCAGGGACACCTCCCACTAAACTATGCCACCCAAAGCTATGTCCAACCTGGCCTTGAACACCACCAGGGATGGAGCATTCACAACTTCCCGGGGCAACCTATTCCAGTGCCTCACCACCCTTACAGGAAAGAATTTCTTCCTCATATCCAATCTAAACTTCCCCTGTTTAAGTTTGA
>JAOEHY010017046.1:12333-56593 GCA_025447955.1 Psilopsiagon aurifrons
GTCCTTAACATCCCTAGCCAAGTTTAATTCTAAGTGGGCCTTAGCTTTCCTAACCTGGTCCCCAGCTTCCCAGACAATATCCTTGTATTCTTCCCAGGTCACCTGTCCTTGCTTCCACCTTTTATAAGCCTCTTTTTTCCAAATGCAAAGCCTGTAGTTTATTCCACTATAATTAACATGAGCTTTGATTTAAATGACACTTTTAAAACTCAAAGATTGTATTTTAAGTTGAATACAGAATACAATTTCCACTCGCGCTGCTGGTGTCATCCATTTTTTACTGGCATCCACCCTGAAATAACCCGGACTATGAACAGCACCTGCTGGAAAAAAAGGTCATGTCTTGCAGAACAGGTCTGGCTTTTTCTTTTCATTTAAGGGTTTTAAGGGCTTTCAACATATGGCATTGCATTTTTTTTTTTTCCCCTTTCCATTTCAATATTAGCCAAGGGGAGGGACTAAGAGAAGAAAAAAAAATCTGGAGCATTTTGATCTTTGTGGCTTTATATGGACTTCATAAGCTTTGCTTGTTCTACTGCCAAACTTCCTTTGTGTTTAAATAGATAACAGACCAAGATGACAAATCATTTCCAATAAAAAAACCCCATCAAACCAAAAGCATTCCCTTTCTTTTCCAATTAATGCTTGTAAAACCATGCTCCAAGACAGGGCTTGTGACCTAAGTACTTCTGATTTATTTTTCCTCATTTCAAAACCAGTTGCTCAAGGTGCAGATGGGGATCTGTGCTCTCCAAATTTATGAAAGAGTCTTGAAAAAAACACTCTAAAGAGTGTGTCTGGGAGAAGGTAGTTGTAAATATGATATGTGAAAGCAGCCATATGTACCTTTAGAGAAAAAGCAGCATGGTAGTTAGTACCACCATTTGTGGACTTCCTTCCTCTTTGGAGTCCACACACTATTTGTGGAGAAAGAAGAAATAGCAAATGTCACATAGGACTATTGCTGTGTTATGTAAAAGGCACTTTGATTGCTATTTTTCTAATGAGAGCTGGTATCTGTTATCACTACTTTGATTTGCATTTGAAGAAGAGACAACTTACCCAGCAAAAACCACCCAGATTTTACTGCTTACTGAAGCAAGTAATGCTCAATGTGTTCAAAACAGAAGGTGAGTTGGATGTATGAATCATGGGTAATAATCAACCCAAGGGTTTGGTTTTTTTACATTAAAGAAATGGTTCTGTAATGAAAATAACAGAGTTCAGAATGCTATGGTGACACAGTATTTCTTTAGCTTCTCAAGATTTTTATCACACAACTAGCTGTTTAGGGCAACAAATTTGTGTGGTCAAAAAGTTGTATGTTAGACAACAGCAGAAATGGATGCTACTATGATCGAAAGTGATAATTATGTGAATTACTCATCTGGGTTATATTTCTGTGGAGGTTGGTCATTCAGTATACACTTCCATAGTCTCTAAGAGTGGCTTTCCATACAAGACCTATTAGATTAATGCTCCAAATGGGAAAGTAGAAAATAGACTTGTGCAAGCTTACTGAATTCCCCTTTCTTGAGGCTATCTTATACCAGTCCCCAAAGGAAAGAAAAGAATAGAACCTTCAGTAGGTCTAGCAGACTGCATCCTGGATATGATCTCTGGCAAGATGTAAGCTTATTTGTTTTCTTTCCCAGGTGTATTATTCCTGTGGAGCAGTGGTGGAATCTATGGAAAGAGGCCTGATTTTATCACCAGGTTTTCCAAATAACTACTACCCAGGGACGCACTGTGTTTGGCAATTTTTCATTCCCATGAGAACCCATCTGATCTTGGAAATTTTTGACTTTGACATTTTTGAGAGCTCTAGTGAAACTCCAACCCCCTGGGAGGGCTTTTCAACACCCACTAAAACAGGAAACAAAGATATGCTTTCTCTTGAACAAAACCTGGACTTTGCTCTCCATACTACGAAACCATCCCTCCAGACCTGGATGTCAAAGGTGCCTCAGAATCTGAGCAGCACAGGAGATCATCCAAAGGACCTTCCTAGTCACCTGGATGACTTTTCAGGGACAACCTTAAAAAAAGATGAAGCCAAGCAAGCATCTGAAGAAAACCAGTCGAAGCAGATGAAAGAACCTAAAGCAATTACCAAGGCGCAAACAGAAGAACTGCCATTCCCTGTGGCTGGCAGTGCCACAGTGCAGAAGCAAAATAACAGTGGCCTGGAAACAGAAGATTTGAAGGAGAAAATCTTGCTTGCCCACCTAGCTGCTAATGAGAGAGATGAAGTTACAGTAGAGAGCCGGACTTCTCCCACAACAGCACTGCCTGTAGAAATCTCCTCCAGTCCACAGTCAGCAGTAGACATATGTCCCCATGATGTACTATATGTGTCTGATCTCATCACATTTTCCTCTCGCTTCTGTGGACCAAATTCACCTTTAAACAAGACTATGGTCTTCGGTTCATCTCTGAAAATGGTTGAGGTTATCATGGAACTGATCACCACCACAGACCGAGGCCGAGGCTTTGCAATGCTCTTTGAATACAAGAACATCACTGAACCCAACACTGTAGATGCTGTGAGGCAGGGGAGAAAGGAAAATATGATGATGCTGGCAGTTGTAACAGGGATCGCGTTCTTTGCGCTAGCTTTGCTCTCTGCGCTCTGCATAACTTGCAGGTAAGATGATGAATATCTGAGCCTTTGAAGCATGTGATATTATCCATACAGGAAAAAGATCAGAAAACAATGTTATGTTTCCTTTGCTCAGCTAATGCTTGCTGTCCTTTAGATGTGGTAGTGTGTGGATGCAGAGGAGATCAATGCCAGTCACTACTCCTGCCCCAGGCTCCTCAGTTTTCTTTCCTAGTTCTACAGCTTCTGTGCCTCAAATTTATTTTATTTCTCCTCTACAAATACCTGAAGAGTGATGACTTGCTTGGGCATTATTTTGTTTCAGTGGTAGTGCTGCCTCTGAACTTCAGTTCTGGGACACTAACAAATATGAAACAAAGATCATTCTTCCTCAAGTCTCCTGAGCAAGCTGACCTGACAGCCACTGCATCTGCTCACAGCAATTCCAGTTTGACTCTAACCATCACTAATGCTCAGCAGAGAAGTACACAATAACAAAAGTATTATCACTTAGAATTAAGATTAAAAATACTTTCCAGTCTGTAGCATGTTTTATCCAAAAGACCTCGCAGACATTTTTATTGCAATACACTTCATGTGTTAAGCAGTCATCTACACGTCCTTTGACTGATGAAGGGCTGAAAGCCATGCTACGGTACCTGTCATTGTCCCCAAATGTCATCTGAAATGACATGGTCAAGTGAACTGATGCTCTGGCTGAGCTGCTGATGGCTAAAACTAGTCAGTGACAAAAACATCCCTTTCCAGTCAATTGCTTTTATTTTATATGTTATTTTCGCCCAGGAGAAAGCTTCTCTATCCCAATATATGTTTGCATTTTTCCAGCTAACTCTCTAGTGAAAACATTTTTGTAGAAACAATGATTTTTTTCCCTTCCAACAAATTCAAATCAGAGCCCAAGCTCCCCAGGCTTTTGTCAAATAAACAGTATATTTCAAATATTTTGACATCAATGAAAACATCAGGTAGACTGAAACAAGTACTGTTCCTTACAGGGACTCCACTGTGGTGGAGTGGGTATTAGTAGCAGCACTCATTTCCCAGTGGCAGCATGCAACTCGTCTGTCTTCACTCTTCCTGTGTCCCCTGCCTCATCTATTGTGCATCCTCCAACCCAAAAGGTGCCAGGATTGCCCAGCCACTCCTAGTCCTTGAGGTTAGCTTGATAGAGGAACTTTGCTTTACTTGCCCTTTTGGAGGCTGCTTTTGTAGCTCTTGCTGAATAAATATAAAATGTAGGCCATCATACTAGGTATAAGAGGATGTGGGCAAGATGGTGAGGCTTAAATATACTCTCTTGCTGCATACAGAAATTTCTGCTTTCAGAGTCTAAGCTTTTCACATAATTGTAAGAGTTAAACTTGCATGTGTTACATTTAACTAACCTTTTTCCTTTTCAAAGAACTTGCAAAACACTAATTTAGACCACAATTTTTTGCTAGCTCTAAAGGAAAACATCTGGTGGAAAATGTCTTCCAGAAACCAAACACTTTATTTTTATACCCTTTCCAGTCTTCAAAAGAGACAGAAACATGCTTCCTTCACCATGGCAGCAGTCTGGGCTGATCCACATGTTGAGTTGGCTGCTCTTACTCCATTACCCCTATTTTATTGTAACTATACATGAAGCAGAGTATTATTCAAACCAAGAAGTACAACGGCAATCTGAGATTTTACTGGCTGAACTTTACTCTGTGTAGCCTCTTTGGAAAGTCAGGCCATGCTGCTCACATGCACAATTTGGCTTTTTGCTTGTCAGATGTTTACAAAAGTAATACTCTGCTCTTGCTGAGCAACAGAGAAGAACTGAATGCATTTTTTTCTCCTCATACAAATGTTTGTTTGTTCTGGTCACTGCAAATACATCCTACTGGGGTCCTATGCTGCAGGACCAGGATTAGACTCACTTTTCACACTGGCATTTATGCCTTTGTATTGCTCTATGACTCTTTTTTTTAAAAGGAAGGTACACCTCAGGCAGCTCATGACTGTATATAGAGACTAGCCCTAGTCCTTTGTCTTCTTGAAAGGCCATTTAATATCCCAGCTGCTTATATTGCCTGCATGCTGTTCCAAGGAGGCCTTGATAACAATACTTTATTTCTTGTCAAACTTAAAGTATTTAAGCAAGATCTGACACATGTGGAAGTGATGCCATGACCTGTGCTGAGTGACCTCACTTGTATTGCACTGGAAAAGTTGTCTTTTCCACTTTACTCTTCTATCTGCTTCAAGGATATTGGTCCCTTCCCCAGAACTCCTGGCACTGTTTGGAGCTCACCAATACTTCCCAGCTGTGGGTTTTTAATGCAGCTCAAAATAAGACGATAGAGGCTGTTAAGCACATCTAACCTTTTAGTTTGAGCCCACTAAGCTCTATTTTATGCTTCTTGCCCTAAATAAGGCTTGAAATCAGGTGTCAAATGCATATTAGCCATAGTGTCTCCTCACTGCAGAAGAGGTCAGAATGGCAAGGGGTGGGCTGAAGGGAGAAATGAAAATACTGTAACAATGCAGCATGCTCAGAAATGGGACCACATCTCTAGGCACGATAATGCTTGTCCTGGCTGGAGCATGCCATTGCAAAGGATGCTAATAGTAACCTTCATGCTGTTGGCCTTGCAAACTTACCTTCCACTTTCTTTTCTCTTTGTTCTTTACTTGTTCCTCAGGTACCAGGTTTAGCTGTATTCCCCCCACCCCACCCCACCCCATTTCTATATGCTGCTCTTGCTAGGCTAAAAGTAGCAGGCTCTGCCTTGCCAGGGGTAGAAATGGCCCGGGATGGGCTTGGCACCTACCACCACTCCAATGCACCAAGTCGTCAGCAGTGTCTGCTCAGGCTCATTGCATTCAGCCAGGGCAAAGCTCTCTGGGGAAACTCCAAGTCTCTGCCACACTGCAGCTTTTGTTTGCTGTTTGGGGAGGGAATGAAAGGTTCAGTTGTTAGTTGGCCAATAATTCTAATTACTTTTGGCCATGAGGCCTGGCTCGAGTAATGGGGTAATTTTTACTTTCTTTCCCAAGCCCCAAGAACAACAGACATGTCCACTTTATTTAATTTTAATCCTGTCCAATGCAGTCAGACTTTTGCTTGATGGTTGCAACTCATGGATTGCAACTGCATTTTACATCTGCATAGCCTGCCAATGACCTGTTTCCAATTACAACCCCCTCAGCTATTTCAAGTCATCATGTGCTGCCATCTCGTTCCATGCAAGCTACCCTGCCAGTCACTGCATTCAGCCTCGCCATCACCTGAGGCTGAAATTCTGCTTCATCATATAATGCCCTCTTAGAGAATCCTCATCACTCCTGGGCTAAAACCAGGGCCTTCCTCTGCCATCCTCATGTTAGGCACAACACAAAACTCACTCCCTTCCTGTTGTACTGTGTCCTCCATTTCTGTCCATCTACACAAACAATTACAGCTTCTTCTAAATGATGGAAACTGGTGTATTTGCATGTTGTATGTTTTATATGTATGAGCTGAACACTGATCTGAGCTACTGGCTTAAACCGGATGGGCTTAAACCACAACAATCACCGATCTCCCTGGTGGCAAGGTAATGCAGCATGCCATGAGAGGTTTAGTCCAGTGAGAATGAGCTGGAGAATGAGCTAAAGAAAGACTAAGACCACAGTACTGCAAACTAATGTATCTCAGTAGGTACTATAGCAGCAGCTCTGAACAGAAGTAAAAAAAAGGAACCACCTCAAGTTTCCACCTAAACTGTTGGCTGAATCTAGAAACTCCAACCCTTTGCATGTTTTGTAAACAGTAAAACAAATTGTTCAGTGGAAATCAAACACAATACCCAAAGTGTGATGAGGAAACAAAAGTTAAAATGGGGACATTTCAGCCAGTTACCACATTCTAATCCTAATGAAAATGTTGGGAAGAACGGGACTCTTCTTTCGGTTATTCCCCCTTAACCTACCATACTCACATAGAAAACATCTTTGTCAGGGATACCTTACCATCCCTTTGGTTTATGCTGCCAAACTGCAGTGTGAATTTCAAGGTAGTTATGGTGCCTGATTAATATTGTAGAGCACATTGATGAAGAATGGCAAGGAAAGACACCAAATAGATCTAAGGTATTTCAGTTTCTTAATGCAGAACATGCCCTGCCTATCCACAGTTTATCATAGCTGTCAGTTGCTGAGATAATTTAAAACAGATATTTCATCCATTCAGCTTTGTCCCTGAGAATATGAATATCTTCTAAATGGGACAGCTGTATAGAAGGATCTAAAGAACACATTTTTCTTTGTATTTCTGAGAACTTGAACATTTTGTTTTTTAAGTCATGCTAAAAGTTCAGATAGCAAACTCAGAAGTGAGACCATCCAGATAACTAATAAAATGTCTGGGTTGCCAATGCCTGATGTTCAGTGAGGAAGAAATACGTGCTAAGTTGTGTTTGCTTAGAGGAGAACATTTCCTTTGTGCTCTTTAATCCCTAGGTGGGAATATTTTAAATTTGCTTGTAACATCCCAGTTACTTGAAACAAGAATATTTCAAAGGAATATATCAGATTTGATTAAATTTTTGTCATGAGCTTTGGCAGGAAAGAGCTGGGAGGAGGGGAAGTGATTAAAAAAATGAATGCAATGTGAAGAAAGCAGGGAATTACATGTAGTTCTTCTACCATCTACCTGAATGCCTTGACCACCACACTAATTCACTATTCTGGGGCATGTTTTGCCAGGTCACTCCTGCTGACATGGTTCTGGTGTATTCTGGGGAATATTTACATAAACATTTTCCACTCTGAAGTATTTCCTCCTTGGTTTTATCTTGCTTGATAAGGCAACACCACTCCTACTTCAAAGTCTTTCCCTGCTCCCACTTCCTGAATCTGTCCATTAAGGAAGATCCTTCCCTGCCTTAGCCCCAAGTTCCCTCAAGAAACCCAAGAATTGGCTGATGCTATTGTGCGTCCTGGAGTAAGAGCTATCCATCTGATCTCTTCTGGATTAAATTCTCAAGTGCCAACTCTCTCTTCTGTTTTTCTGTAGTCATCTCTGATTCATTAGAACAGTGCCGGGGATGCATCATGTTTTATTTTCCTCCCTCAATTCACTTGTCAGTCAATAAGCATTTTTAAGAGATCCAGTGATACAGTGAAGGAACAAAACCCACGATGCATGAGATGAAGCAGACACCAGTTCCTTCTTAGCTTCATCAGGTGGGTCTGAGCCCCCATTCTTAAATTTAAGTCATTTTACAATTATTAGTAATAAAATGGTGACCAAAAACTTGAAATCATGCAACCAAAAAAAGCTTTCATGAAGGCAAGTGAATGCCTTGAAGCAAATTAACCCTCCAAAGAAGAGCAAAAATGCCAGCCCAGATAGTAGGGAAAACTGTACCACGGATCACATTCTATCTGTTCAGCGCCTTAATGCTCCTATGTGTGTCTGCACTGTCTGATGGAGAATTGCTGTACACAAAGACAAAATACACTTGCTTTAGTCATAATAGTGTTCATTACTGCCAGCCTTTCTTTGTGACACCTTCAACTCTTAATCAGCCAAAAGTACAAAACACTAGTTGTTTCATAACATCAGTTTTAGTAAAAGCATGGAAAAAATGGTTAAGAACACGTCTCCCTCCAGCCAAGAGGCATGCTTACCCAGTAATCATCTGCCATAGTGATGTCTTTTAATAAAATGTTCATACACATGCACAACATCCGATGCTCTCTGCTTGCCAAATATAATCCAGCATGCAATATTGACTATGCAGATGAAATATTCTGTCTAACAGACAGGCTAAAGGCAGGATTTCAGTCCTGCTATTTAGTTACTGATGTGAAAGAGCAGCTGATGGGGAGGATCCTGGCAGGTCTTGGCAGAGATCTGAACTGTTTCTGCTTTTGCAGTGATCATGGGAAGATGGTGAAAGGTCCTTCTCTTTTTCAGCTGACTTTCCACTACACAAACATATAATTTTCTCTCCTGGCCTAAAGGCCTTGGTGCCCTGAGTTTTGGATGCTTCTGTAGGCAGGAGAGCTCATAACTTGCTAGGTTCCCATCACACAATGAGCACAGGTGAGACCTTCTCTTCTGTGCATCTTTAACTTACTCGTGAGCTTGTTGTTTCTGTCTCTTCTTTTCAGACAGAGAATGTGCCCCAAAAGGAGCTCATCCAATGCATGCAGTGACCAGGAGGTTAGTTCTAATGGCTTCATCAATTTCTGTTTCTCTTTTTCATATTGGCTGTTGCACTGTTTATCTGACAATGTTTACTGGGGCATGTTCTGAGTTGTAGAACAGGATCCAGAACTCCACTGTTGATATCAATGAGCTCCAGCTGGTGGTGCCAAGCCGGGAGAATGAAAACAACAACCACTCTGTGAGCCGGGAGCAGGCAGGTAAGTGCGGGGCATCCACAGGAGCAGGTCAGGGCACCCCATAGCCCCAGCCAGATAATCAGATCGTTTCTTCCTTGCAGTCCTCCTTGCTGTCTTGCCCATGCACAGCTGGAGAACCACTTCACAGCTGAAAGCCTTTGTTGTGGGAGCTATCTCTTGCTGCTCTCCCCCCTCACTGGTAGGGTAATTCCCCTGGCAAGGAGCATGCACAAGCACAGCTCCAGACGCTGCCAACAAAAGCTGTCATAGCACATGGCATTGCAGAGACACTGGGCTAGCAGAGCAAATATGTCAGGTTCAGGCTGCTACAAGCAACTTACAAAGATCCATAAATTATGGAAGAGTTTTCACTTGCCATGTGCCTAACCTTGTCCAGAAAGGATGTGGTTTACAATGCTTAGATTGGCTTTTGCCAACTTCGACTCCTGGAGCTAGTGTTTTCTGAAGATCTTTATGGATGACACTGCTTTAGGTGTTTATCTTACAGTGTGTTTCTAAACAAGAAGGCTCCAACCAAGCTGCAGATAATGCCACTTGCTGCAATTTTGAGTCACTGCACATAAATTGCACCAGTGCCCCTCCTGGTTGGTGAAGGCCAACAGGGAGCATTTTCATGTTATGTTGCTACACACCATCAGTTTCCCATTAAACCATCAGACATTACATACACACAAGGATATCTTCAGAAAAAGCTAATTCTGTGCTCCCAACCATGACAGTTTCCAATCTCGTTTTCTGGAAAAGTCATTGATGACATTGTGGCCAGAGTTCTCCTAACATGAACCAGATATAGATGTACAGGCCTTAAGGATACATGTAGACAGACACTCCTGTGTCAGTCCCTTGAGCATAATCCTGCTTCTGTAGGAGCAGGATCACTAGGGTTTAAGCAAAAATCGTAGCTCCTAATATTAACAGGGACGAGTAAATACAAATAAAGAATGAGTTAAGCAAATCTGTAAGTTTCTGATACCCAGCACAACCTTGAGTATTTAGTAGAAGGGATTTCAGTTTTGGTTTGTCTTTATTAGAAAGCATACCCAAGGGTGTTACTCCCCTTTTGTTTTTAAGGGCTTGCAGTTTCAGGAGAGCAAACTGTTGGCTTGAATTTTATTCTGGCTGGTGAGACAGCCAGCTAAAGCCTCCTCTAGCTTGTCTGGGGAAGGAGGAGGGGCTTGTCATGGACGAGTTGGGAACAGATGTTTTGGACTCTCACAAGTGGTTGTTACTGATTTTATTTTCTCAGCCACTTCCTGCATAGGCAGCACAGAACGGTCTCCTCAGGACACTGACCCAGATGTGCCCTCCTCTATATCCGCAGTGACCACCGAGACTGGGAGCGATGAGGTGTTTATTATTTCTGCTGGACCTGGCACTAGCGGGCTGAGCTTTACCACCTACAGAATACAGGTAGAAATGCTCTCTGGCATCTCTAACAAGCCACAGGATGCCCCTCTTGGGCAGTACTAGTAAAATCTGTCCATTTATGCTTACTGCCCGCTTTACAAGAAAGGTAGTGACCAAGCCAGGCAGTTCTAACCCTCAAGCTGAACTGCCATCAAACAATGAGGGCTGTGATCCCTTGAGCCAGAATCTTTGTATCTCTGATAAGAGCAAATACAGCAGCCTGCCTTGGATCTAACAGCCAATGATGCAGAGATCTGCCAGCAGGCAGTAGGGCCAGTGCTCAGAAATACTTTAAAATCATTACCTGTAACAACTGAAGGACCTGGGAGTCAGACCTGTCTTGCCCACCACTATCAAGTTGTTAGGGAAGTTACTGAGCTCCTCAGCTTGCCAGAAAGCTGGTTAACTGTCTCACCAGGCTGATGTGAAAATTAACAGTGTATGCTTCATAAACAAATAATCAAGCACTTCAAGTGAAAGCAGTGGGGTCATTTCAAACACAAACACACAAGGAAACCTGAACCAGTTCAGTAAGTTATTTTAGCTTTTTCTCCTTTTCTCCTGGTTAATTATTTGTTTAGAAAGGAGATGATAGCTCAGAAGTCTCAGGTCTAGCTATCACCTCTTCAACCCCTATGCATAGTGCTTGGCAGAACACATCCATTACAAGTCTATATTAAAGTCTTTCCCAGGTCAATACTCTCCTGTGCCCTCTCTCTTCTTCTCACAAGCGGGGAAACAACCAGCCCAAGGAGCTCACATGCCCCAGGACAGGATATGTAATACTTCTGTCACAGTTTACAAAACAAAAGCATTCTGTATCCCTGCACTTGATTAGGAAATTAGCCAGAAAGCCAGGCTGGTCAGGATTTTCCTGTGCTAGTGTAAGACACATACTAAGCTTTTCCTCACATCAGACACATTGGTTAACAGAAAGAGGGAAAGAAAGGAAAACAGCTCTGTTGCCTTCCCTTGCCTAAACACATTACTTTCTGTAGAGCAGGGCCCTGTGAGCTTTATCATTGCCCAAATTGGCCACCCTTAAACACCTACATTCCTTGGTCCTGCTTTCCAGTGGAGAGAGCTTCTCCTGGTGGCAGCCGCATACAAACACAGCTTCCAGACAGGAGGGAGGCCCATTTTCCTTCCTTTTTCCCACACTCCAGTCAGAATGAAAAATATGCTTAAAAAAAAACATTTCTACTTTACCATCCCTTCTGCAAACAACCTATCAGAGGAGGTTTATACATATAAAAATAAAATACTTAAGGTTAAAACAGTCCTAAGTGAAGATAACCCAAAGAATTAAAGCAATTTACCATATATTAACTCAGGAAGAATCTCCTCAGTGATGTCCCTACTGCTCTCAAATGAGTCAATGCTCTCAATCAGTTCCCTTAAAGAACAGAAAAACTACAGAGGAAAGCTATAAGAGCCTCTTTAAAGGCACTGGTCTTTCCCCACAGCTGAAGACTATCCCTCATCAAGAGGGGTGGAAATTGAGCACAGCAGGCTAATTACAGACCGGCTCTCAAACAGAATCTCTTTAGGCCACTTGATGATATGGGTTACTGGATGTTACAAATTAATGTTTACAGTTTAGTTTCTAAATGTGTATTTTTAGGGTGTACAGTGCAGCTGGCCAGCCTCTGAGCCCCACAAAGAGAGTATGGTGCACAGCTTTTGTGAACCAGCACTAGGCAAGTAGGATGAGTTATTCAGTGGTGCGTAGCCACTTCCTTAGCAGGAGCTAAGGAGTTATCCTCATGTGAAACTATGTGTGAAATCCTGAGCCTTTAGGGTACGATAAATGACACCATCAAACTCACCTCACACAAAATGCTTGACTAGGCAAAGCAAGCTATAAGGAGCTTTCAATAAAAAAATAATCCAGAACTTTTTACTGAGAAATGGTGACTGGCCATTTGGTCTTGTGTTCCCCAGGAAGTGTGAGCCTCAGCTCTACTGGGCAGGAGCAGATGATAAACTGTCATTTGCTTTTTAGCTTTTAAAACCCATCTGAAGAAACCAATTCCCTGTTAGGAGGCAAGAGGTGGAACAGCAAACATGTCTCTGTTCATGATCTAGCATGAGGAAAGGGAGGGTAAGATGGCTTTTAGATGGCTTCTGAGGTGTTCTCCAGGATGGTCCTGGCTTTCTAAGTCCCGTTTGGTTTAAGTCATAGTTCAGCCTTTGGCTAACTTCTAACCATAACCTCTGACTTCTATTGAGACATTACAAGTTTCAGATGCAAAGGTTTCAGTAAAGAGTATTATCATGGGGGTTTAAGAAATATTTTTTTGCTAAAATATTTTCCAAAATCTAAATATATTATTCACCTTTGTATATCTATTCACCTTCCGGTATATTTGTCTCAAAACCAGTGTCTAGCTTTTACACCACTTTGGAAGTACTTAAAATAATTCTAGAATAATAAATCCTAAAATAGCCTGAAGAGGCTTCTGATGAGAAGACAGCTGGCTTATAAATAGATTGTTACTTTAATCAAGTCTGAGACTAAGAGCTTAATATTGAACAACCTTATCTAGAGCTTGAAGCTTCTCATGGCTTCCTACTGAGATTTTTTTCTACTGTACTAGCTAATTTCTTGCCTCTCTGCCCATCCATTTCCAACATGACATTTAAACTAAATAGTTTCTTTGATTTGCAGAAACTTGAGAGATTCAGTTTCTCAGAAATAACAAATGACAAGTTTCTGGATTCTCAGGACTTTTAAATCCAGGACACTGTTGGATTTATTTCAGACCCTCTTTAAGGACTATGTAAACTTTGGGAATGTGGATTTTGCATTCCTCTCATGACAACTGTATTCACAGAGCTGAAAATTAAAAATACATACAAGTTGTGGAACAAGAGGCTTATATAAATAGCAGGTGAAGTATTAGTAAGAATAAAAGGAGATTCATAGCACAGTCAGGGATTATTTAACGTTTTGGGCTCTAAACCCACATCAATATTAAGGATAAAAGTTGGGATTTTAAATGCAACATCACAACATATAAAACATGGAAGAGATCTTTAGAAGTAATCTATAGTTCATTCCCATGTCAGATCAACTTTGCTTATACATAGAGTTGGTGACAACGTTTTAATGTGGTTTCACCTTCCCATGATGCCAATTTTACACCTGTCTGGATAGCTTGTTTTACTGCTAAAGCATGTTTTCCACTTGAAAAGCATTTCTTATATGAAATGAAAATCTCCTTGGCTCTAATCTGAGTCTCATGCTTCTTGTTCTATTCACCACAGACACCAAGAAGAGATTATTCCCTTTCTCCTTGTTTTTAATTCTTTTTATTTTCTTAATTCTTCCCTAACATTGACAAAAAGCAGCACTTACTTCAGTCTTTCCTCCTGAGTCATACATTTTTGCCACTTGTGATTCTCTTGTTACTTGCTTCTGGACTTCTTTATGCAGGCCCCATCCTCCTTGAAGTTTTGTTTCCCCAGACAGTCACATCTGGAGCCTCTCAAGAGCCAAGCAAAGTGGAAGAATTATGTTTTACACAGTGAAGTTTACTACTCTGATCTATCACATATCTCCAGTAAAATAAAGCTGTAGATATTTGATGTGTTTGGTTAGTAAGAGTGGTAGGACTTTATTTCTTACATAACTGAAATTTCCCAATTTAGTGTTAAACTTTGGGGAAGCAAGGTAAAACTTTCAACCAGGTAGCATGCTACAAAAGCAACTAGGAGAAGCTGCATTCCTGTGTCTTGTCCTGACAACAGAACCACTGACAAATCAAGTCTCTGGCACTAACAGCATATTTTTGAAGTGTTTTTAAAATGTTTTGATAAAAGATACTGTAAACAATCTTCATTTAATCTTTTCAGGACAAAAATCTAAAAAGAAGTGTCACGAGCCCATCCTCTGTGTCTGGCTGGCTGGCTTCTAATCACACAGCTGCAGGAGCAGACACTGTTGAGAAGGGGAATGCCCAGCTGGAAAATCACTGTCCCAGACAACGCACATGGAGTGCCCGCACTTTCCACGACTTCCTGGCTCCAATACCACAGCTACAGAAAAAGTGGTGTAGCTGGACCACTAACAGTCCCTTCACAAAGCTGGTTGACAACAGTGTAAGTCTTGCAAGGAGGGGAGAACATGGTGCTTGGGGTCTGTTCCCCAGTACTGCTGATGAGACATGTTTTCCCCTTGGTCTACTGCTTTGCCTCCCCAGCCTGCAATGTGATGCACACTGCAGTGCATCTTGTGCGGTGTATGGCAAATTCTTTTGCCTACCTATATTGCAATTTATTCAGGCTTTCCTGAAGTGCTAAGAAGCTGTATTTCCCAGCAGTTAGCACCTGCTTAAGAAATGATCCCCAGTCCAGAAAAACATTCAAAAATGCCTTCAGACTAGATTATCTCATTGAATGTTTTGACATGTACCTTTTTCCCTGGCTATGCCTTAGATTTGTTTTAATTGATATAATACTATTGCATTGCAAGGAATCTGTAGGTGTGGGAGGAATATCTAGGTCTCACTGACTGTAGTCATCAAACCAACAGCTTGTTACAAAGCTAATAGAGGAGATTTCTTCTTTTTCTTAAGGTAATAACAGGTTTTTGCTAAAGAATGCATCTCACCTTTAACATAACCAGGAATCTTAACATTTTAGATGCCTTGGGATAAAAGCTAGCTGCTTTTCATGCCATGTCTGCTAATTTATCATTATTTTGTGCAGGGTTTTCCTACAACTGCAAGATCTCAAGGTGCCTCAACCAGAAAAGTAATCTCAGCCACTGAGATAGAGGGAGCATCAGGGACTGTTTACTCTGATTCATCTGCCAGTAATGCTTCATACCCACTCACTCTGTCTGCACAAAGGCAGTGGAAGCTAAGCTCCTGCAATTTGAAGAAATCCAGGTTTGGGAACCCTTATTTTGGATTTTTAGCCAGTTCCCCTGACAGCAAACATGTGAGGTCCTTGGATCCATCAAGACATCTAGGGGCAACATCTCCAGTTAACAGCCAAAGCCCCAGAAATCTAGAGAGCTCCAACCCACTGAAAATCAACTTGGTCAATGGTTCAAAACCAAAGGAACTTATGTTAGAGACAGATAAAACCAAACCAGTTTTTGTTATTTCTGAAGAAGGGGATGATCAGCAGCCTCTGGTCCTAGCAGAACACCTTAGTCAATGTGGAGATCATCTGTCAGAGCAAAATGCTGTGTATGCTCCAGCTGTGCCAGATAAACAGCCAATGGTTCTGACTATGGAGGGGAACAATTCTGCCAGCTTCATGTCAAATCTTCCCCTTTGGGCAAAATCTCCCAGTTTATACAAAGGTCATGTGAAGGCCCCAAGCTCTTCCAGGGAACAGCAGAGCTCATCAGCTGAGGATGCTAATACTACTGAGACCTCACAGAACTGTGATACCCTAGCTGCTCCTACACTAAACCAAGCTTCAGTCCAGTGATGCTCTCATAAAGACTGAAACATCAGTTCACAAAAACAGACACAACAGGGACATGATGAGAGTGGAAGCTGTGCCAAGCAATTGAGCATGGCAGTTATAGATGGATGCAACTTTGTTAAAAACAGTGTTTGCTTCACATCTGCTGAGACTTGAGATTATGAGGATACATACAACAGCACAGCACAAATTCAACCTTTATGAGGATACATACAATAGCACAGCACAAATTCAACCTTTATGAGGATACATACAATAGCACAGCACAAATTCAACCTTTTTGTATGCTCACTAACCTCATCTCTGTTCTTCTGCATGGAATTTTGATGTGATTTATACAAGAAAGTAACCTCTGAAAAAGTACTTCAGACTGCAGAAAACCTTTTCTGGAATGAGAAATGAAAGTCACCTGAAATGGTTACACCATGGTTTATATTTGAAATGTCAGTCAGTCCTCTGTCATTGTGGTATCACTCGAATCTTTCTGTTGGGAGCTCTGAGTTAAATTTTGTCTATAGCTATGCCTGTACAATCCAAGCCTTGCCAAGCCAAGGGTAAGAATTCAATCATGCATGTTTGAGTACAGTTTTGTAAACTTAATTTTTAGCATTTCATAACTTCTGCACTCTAGTACAGTTTAGCAAGCATTAGCATCTCTAATATTACAAACAATGATTATTTCATATCCTAACTCTTTAGAGAAGCATACAGACAAGCTGAGCAACCCAGTACTGAATGCTAGTTCTATAAAGTCTGATGTAACTTTATCTTTGCTATATCTACATAGGCTTAAACCACCTTAGTCCACTACATTTTTAAGTGACTTCTCATGGCAACAGGAGCATGTGTATAAAAACACTGAAATACTAGGGATAGTTTTCAGCATCCAACACTTGGATATTTGCAGCTGCTCTGATCCTATATCCACCAGCTATTTATTACTGGTAATGCACAGTGACCAGAGAACTATTTCTCTTCCTTTAGCAGGCAGGACTTAAAATTAAGTGGGGCAAACTTTGAGTGCTCACTTTCTTTAGAAATGGACTACTAAGCGGTTGTGCCTCCCTGGTTACAAATAGAGGGCATTCAATTGAACGCTGAACCAAAGGGAAGCATGCTAGTCCTGTTGCCTTCAGTAACCCCATCAGTATTTTAACTGCCTCCTGGTGATGATTTCCTATCTTTGCAAGGGACTCCTGCATGTTCAGCCCACAATTTAGAATTATTTTGTTTTCTTAAATGAAAGAAATTCCTTATGAAGCTGTATTTTGCAGCTGAAACAGGACATTGTTTTAAAGCAATAGTATGCCATAAAACAGGTGTCAGAAATATCTTCCATACAAATCTTCCCCTATATTAGGTACAGTGTGCATTGAGTCATCTTAATCCTTCTACGTGAAGGCATTTAAGTCTGAGTCCTGAAATATTTAAATAAATTATGATTTCACCTTGCCACCTATTAATATCTGAGATATGCAATACAAGACTCTTGGTTTTGCCTTATATTTTGAGTATGTGTACGTGTCTATGTAGACATAGGAGCTTTTCATTTGGTAGCAGTGGAAACAAACACATATGCCCTTTAGCAGTTGACTCAAACATGAACAGCAAACAAGTCTCTATTTTTGTTATTACTAGACTGTGTTGAGTACTTCTGAAGCACAAAGGTCTGGCTCCAAGTTGGGTTTTTTTGTTGTTGTTGCATTATATTTTGGAATTGTTGTTTTTTAATTAATGCTATCTGATTTAAAGGGAAGAATTAATATATTAAATTCATATACACTCTAATTCAGAGTCAATGTTCTGTTACTTCTTACATTTCTAAAGATTGAAGTACTGAAATCAACTTTTGAAAAGTACTTGTTCTGTTATTGACAATAGCTACATTTGAAGGGCTGGAAAAAGTGGCTTTTTCAATAAAAGCATGTTTAACTATTCATTTCTACAATGTAATGACACTATTTTTATTTTGCTGAAAGACTAAGTCGTATGGGCACCAGTAGTCACATGGGGTATTTCAGCATAGCAACCTCCCTGCAGTTGCTGTAATTGAAGGAGCACATAAGCTACTGCAGTATTCAGTCAGCAAACACCCAAGAATTAGATCCTTTTTGGTTTCTCCTCAATAACCTAGTGAGGTAATGAGGTGGTTGTTTACACTGACTTCCTCTACATAACCAAGAACAGATTTTTCTAAACGAGTGAAGCCTACCTGCCAGTGGCTGGTTTCTGTAGGAGTCTGGATTTCCTGTCACAGGGCTTGTCTCAACACAGTGTAACTCTTCCATCACTGCTTGCCACAGCAGCAGTTGGCAATTATACATGAGACATTAAATCTAGTATCATATGTTCAGCATGGACTATATACACATATATGTTGACAGATACCCTCCTTTTGAAAAATATGCAATATTGAACACTACTGCTTATTCACAGAACAGAGGTGGCTGATACACCAAACTATTTAAAGGTGAGGTCTTCTGCCACTAGAAAGTATTGAAGCCCAACATCTAACTGCTACAGGTACACAAAGATGACCTTCTCACTCTTGCTCTGCCCTGAAGAGTGTCAGGAGTACAACACACGGCTCACTCTTGCTCTGCCCTGAAGAGTGTCAGGAGTACAACACACGGGAGGACTTAAGTTCCTGACTTGGCTTTTGAAGTTCCTGTTTTCTTTTTTTTTTGTTTTAGGCAGATCACTCTAACTGCTAAAGAGATATTTGTGTTTTATTTTGTACCTTCAAAGAATTTATAAAATATTTTCTTCCCCTTACAGCCGAAGGAACTGTTTTGAAACTCTCCGCTTTTATTCCACCTCCAGGAACAGTTTCCATCCCTACTCTTTAAAGCACAAATTTAAGCAATTTTGAAAGCTCCAGGTGGAAAAAAGTGCTCTAACACTCTCAGCTGTAAATATTGATTAGGATTAGTTTTTAAATAGTATTGCTTACAGCATTTATTTTATTCTTAACAGCTATATTACTTTTGTGTGCTATGCTGCTACTTTGTAATGACAGAAAACCTTATAACTCATACATGGGCCTGGGAATCAGCTTTACCTTTGTGTAACGTGGCAGTTCACTGGGCTATTTTGCATACTGTAACTACAGCAGCAAATGGTATAAGCATTTTAAACACTCACTGAAGAGGAGAAAATAATTCCAATCATAAATGCATAGGAACAATGTGTCCAAAATTGTTATGACGCTACCAAACAGGAGTATTCTTTTCAGTAAAACTGGATTTGAATAATGCTAACTTTTTAAACTAATTATTCTGGAATATAACAGGCAATCCTTCTAGCCAATGTGTTAAGTAGACTGAATAGGACAAAAATACGTGGGTATTCCCTGTTTTTCATTGCTGAAACAGAGATTCAAAATCACAAGTTATGCAAGCTGACAAGAATTTCCCGTGTTAGGTTTCTTACTGTCAGGTAGTCAAAACAGTTGAGCATGGAGGCTCAATGGGAAAACAATCCAAAAGACTTAACATGCAGCTGCTGCATCCTAACTTTGAGGATTCAGAGTAGCATTCAGCAAGAAAAATCCATTTATAAACTTCTTAGCAGAAACAGAGATTATTTCCTTTCAGAAATCTAACTCTGCTTTAAAAGCAATTGTTACAAAGCAGCCTACTCATAACTGAGGGTTTTTTCTCCCCATGAGAAGGGCACATGGAGCCAAGACAAAACACATTTGACTCAAATAGTCCAGTCAGTTACTAGATTTTATTCTAAAGAATTAAAGATTAATTTGGATTGGGAAAAATAGGTAAGTCTTAAGCCAACACTTACCTAATAAAAGCAGGAAACTGAAGCTCAGCAGCATTGAAAAGAATACCCAACAGAGACCAAATATAGCTTAAACATATATTCATGGTCTGTCTAGAAATGTCTTTGATGTTAAACCTCATATGGTACACTTAGCATTTTTTATAATTCATTTCCTATGGAAACTAATGAGCTTAGGGGTGAAATTACCTCATTGAAAGTCAAAATGGTGAAGTGTGAAGAAAAGAAGGATGACCTGAAAAGCAGATTTAGAAGCAATCTTTGCATATTAAGCATTGCTGTGGGAAATAGTATAATTAGTTTTCTTCAGAAGTTATTCCTTGGAATTTTGTTAAGTGGTATTTCAGCTCCCAAACATCATGCAGAAAGAATATTACATAAAATAGGTGGTAAAATGCAAAATCCCAACACATTCTTTTTAAGAGATCCTTTTCCTAACTTCTAGGAAAGGACTACAATATAGCGACCGTTTGCTTATTTTCAGAAGCTGTACAAAATAAAGCCCCCTTCCAGCAGATATTTCTGAGAGGCCATAAGAAACCTGATTTTCAGAGCATAATTTAGAATTCTCAAATGCCTAACTCCTTTTACTTGAGTCAACTTGTTTCCCTAAGCTCTTGCTGCATGCAAAGCGTTTGCACTACAGTTCTACAAGGAATTGATATAAAACGGATGTATTTTGCTTGCAGAATGATTTATCTTTGAGTGACAAATACCAAGATTTTTCTATTAAAGAAAACAGTAGCAGAGCTTAGAAAAAAATTATCCTACACAGTTCTGGTTCAAATACTTGAGACCAACAGAGGGCTCCCAGATTAACACTCACTGGTGAAATTAGTATATGGTCAGCTGCATAATGCCATATATTGCATTCTCTTCCTTACAATAATTGTACCAAATTTCCCTATTCTTTATGCAGGAAGTGCTTGAAAGAGCTTATGCTGTGCCAGAACTGGCCACTTGATAGAAGATAAATCCAAAATCAGCAGCTTCCTCAAACTAAATTAGTTACAAGTCATTGGTTGATATAATGGAGTTAAAAATACTTAAACCTTCCAATGTAAGTGCAGGGCAAGCCAACGCCATGATAAGTTTTAAGGTCTATCAGCTTGTCTATGACATACAGAACAACACAGCATTTTCATTTTTACACTACTTAACCTGAGTTTGAAATCCTATTAAATTTAGTCTTAAGAACAAATGACAGCTGGTTTAATTGAGAACAGCGATACAGATTAGCTACCACATTAAAGGATATCCAGCTTCAAGAAGTACACGAACAGTGGCAGCACAAAAATCCTGGGATACTAAACTGCAATTTGAAGCTTAATGACTCTGGCATCACTGTCTTTCACCTCAGAACAAGGTGCAGACGAGTCCTATTTACTCTGCAAGGAAAAAGTTCTATTCAGAAAAAGTTCTGTTAACAGAAGCCATTTGAAATCTTATAATTTATGCAATTTAGATCATTCTAAAGATGAGCACAATATGACAATCACTTTCTGTAGCCTGCTGTTAAATCAGTAGTGGTATAATGCTTGTCACATGTTTATCACATTGCAAGAAACTAAAATAGTATCCAGTTTTCAGAAGTAGAAAACTTTTTCATATAGTAGCTCTTAAAGCCATCTCGTTGACAAAACTGAAATCTATTCAACAGTTTTACACTTACCCATTAAAAAACTGTAGAGATACTGACATTTCTCTGTGATATCCTCTGACACTTAAGAAAGTTTGAGAGAATTTCTTGGAATGACACAAGAACTCATGTCATTTTCAGTCACTACAAGTTCAAGGATGATATTTAGTTGTAAAATCTCAACATTCAAATACCTAATATCTTGCCAAAGCAATCAGCAAGAGTTGCATACCTCCGTTCTTTGTGATGTGAACATGCCACAGAAGAAATAGAAACAGACAACTTCAGAATCTTTTTTCTTTTTTTTTTAATTAATAACTTTTTAGTTCAGGAAAAAAATAAATCACAAAAGAGAACTGGAAGAACTACTCTCCACCTTCTTTATAAAAGAACTTCCTTAAAGACAGAGACTATGCACCTTGATTACCACTATGTCAACCCCTACCATAATCACCTTGGTTTCGGTATCATCTATTCTACCACATTTCATGCTCGGCTTCCAAATATCTCTTATAAAGGAGGTGGGGATGTGCTTTATACAAGTTAAAAATATGCTGCACCTTTACTGTATTTAAACAATTACACCAAGCATAGTTCATACATTTATCACATTAACTATCACCTGGTAACCATACATTTAAAAAGGTCTAATGTATAGAGTATGTAATACCCATGACAGATACTCTTACTTACTTAAGAGCATATAAAGATCAGGATTTATTCACCTCTGCAAGTTAATTTCTCATCTCCTCCTGGTACAATATAAATGACAAAAAGATCCCTTCATTCCATTGCACTACCGCAACCCTATATGCATAGAAAGGCAGATTAATTATCTGTAACAGGGAAAAGGAAGAGGAGTTTAGAAAAGAAACTGAAGAACCTCTACTGCACAGGTAGTTTAGATGTTAAGCACATGAGTTTTGTTGTTTGAATGGGGTTTTTTCCCAAAATTTTTTTCTCAGTCACACAATACATCCCTATACAAACACACTTGTGTAAGTGCAAGAGAGGTTGTACATAGTACTGTAGACATATCATTCTTGACCAACAAAAGAACTTCAGCACAAGAGGCCTGAACACTAGCACAGTGGCAAGTCTATGCTGAAAGGTCATCTGGGATGTGGAAGTGGTGAATGAACACACGAAGCACATTTCTGCATATAATGTGCAAAGGCTTGATCTCCACAACTGCACTCATTTTGCTACATCCACAGCCAGAGATGAAAATGAGATCAAAACCAGCTGAGAATGGTTGTCCTGAGAAGATACAATAAGCATTAAAAAAAATATCTAAACATACAATACAAATACAGAAGCCACAGAACATTGTTAATACCAAAAGACAGAAACATATTGTTGTTAAAAGAAGTTTCAAGTATTATTCCAGATCCAATTTCAATCCTACTCACAGAAGAAAATGCCCAGAGATTAGGAAGAGAAGTCCACACCAAAGTGTATTTTTAATAGCATACAGGCATGGTCAACAGACCCATCCTTGCAACAGCTATTTTGAAAAATAAAAAACTAAGCAGAAATACATCATTCTAATTAGCATTGATATAAACATGTGCATTACTGGAAATAGCTGTTTAATCCACTGCAACCAGTAGACACGATGTGCTGCATTATTTGTGCTCCATTCTATCAGAAGATCTTGTGTGTACACTTATTAACATTAAAGTATAAATCATGCTCATAAAATAAGGCATACTTAAAAACAACATGGAATCTACAGAGGTAACTTTGTAGGCTTTCCTCTCATTCTGTTCACGCTTCTATATATGATAAAAAATGTTGGTCCCAGTTGAATTTGTCACCATTACTAACAGGTTATGATGAAACAGATCAATTAGGGGTGGAGTGGGTTGTGTTGGGATTTTTAATTTAAATGATGCCTGGGACATCTCCCGAATGAGCTCTGTAGAGGCACAGCAACAAAATCCACTTTTTTTTTTAACTGTTAGGGACACCAGTGTTCCCCTTCATCATCCCCATCCAGAAACGCCACCATATCGCTACAATTTGTCCAAACTGAATTCTTTCTTGTAAGATTGATCCTTCCAGTAAAGCTGCTATATTCTGTTTTAAATTATAACTTTCTCTACATTTTCACCAGTGTATGCATGCTAGAGAACAGCTGCATCGCAGAGGTACATACTTAGCATATGATATCAGGCATAAAAGAAATAAAAAGAACCATTGTGTACTACTGGCTGATCTATGTCAAAAGCACTGTTTGGTCTTCGGATACAAAACATTACAGAAGTAATATTAGCAGAAGTCTGTTCTGCTTCAAGTATTACCCCAGCTTCAAATGTGATTTTCAAATTTTGTGCAATTTTTTGTAATTTAATATGAATAAAACCATCAATATGACTAAACTAAGAAAAAAAAACCCCGTACTACTTCCACTGTAACACTGCACATATGGTTGGAGCTTCAAGCTGAAACAGCTGCTTAACAGATGAATATTCTTTTAAAGTGAACATTAATGTGGTTTCTAGCACAAATGCAATGGGTAGTGACAAAATATCAGACTACCGAAAATGCAATTACAAATATACACTCACAATTTCCTTCTTAAATATTAATGGCTCTTGAAATATCCATCAGATACTTTTACAAAACATTTCTATTTTAACTCTAAGGAATTTTCTTAGTTTCTTCACAAATAGTGCAAATACACTCCTTATTCTTAGGCTGTCCCAAGATATGGCTGGTTTTTGTGCGTGCGTGATTTCTGCTTGCATTCTTCACTGAAGTGATAGGGTGCCACTGTACTCATGAGGATGGAATGTAATGCTTGCTGGACTTTCTTGTAAAAAAACCCAAATCTACCTTATTCATGTACAGCTGTAAAATTCTACAAATGAAAAACTTCACACCAGATTACCTGATGCAAAAGTTATTGATTCCCTGCTATGGGGGAACTGAGAAGATCCCGTGAAACCTTAAACTGTACAAGCGGTGCAACAGGGTTTTGTCCCTTCTCTACAGACTACAAGTATTCAGTATTCAGTTCTTGAATCGTGTTTGTTCACAAATGTGATTGAACTTCCTAGGAGAAAGAAAAAAAAGAAAGTATTAAAATGCAACAAATTTCAGAGAAGCCAACCAGAAAAATGAGTATCTTTCACAGAGTATTTTGTATGTTAAACAGTTTAAAGCAGAACATTTACACACTAACACACCTGTCTTCCAGAACCTGTTTAGATTGTACTCTACTATCATGATATCTGTAACAGGATTTTCAACATCTCTCCTGCCTAACCCCTGTTAGATTTATTAGACACACAGAAAACCTGTTATTAAAAGTTTTCCTCTATATTCCTGCATACTTCAAACCCAGGAGGCAATTAAACCAGGAATCAGTGAATTAATTTTGCCCTGTGAGACATCAGTAATTTTCAGTAGACATCATTACACAAGTCACTAGGCCCTAGAACTAACCAGGCTAGTAACACATTTCAACATAAACATGTTTTTTCACTGGCTTAGAAACATCTCACATTCATTCTTTATTTTTCTCTTACTTGGATTATGCATCTCCTGGATTTTGCATCCTCTGATACATAAGTGAAATAGGAGTTGGGAGTGTTGAGTGCGTATATAAACATGTGGAAGAGATGATGCAAAAGAGACAATTTTCTCCCCCTTGCTGGTTTAGACAGAACATCAGAAAGAAACCTTCCTTATAAAACCACTATGTAGTACAACACTGTAGTTCATTTAGAAAATAAACCATAACTGAGTATCTCTAGATACGAGTGGTACAACAGAATTATTTGCTTTTATGGATTTTAGGAACTATGAGCAGCAGCCAGTGAGTTCTAGGAGCAGCTAGTGCTTGAAAGAAAGAAAAAGAAAAAATAGGAAGAAAACCAGAGTCATTTCTGCTATAGATGGAATTATTCACCACAATATGAAAAAAGACAACTGGTGAGTACTTTGATAACGAATTAACTCTGTAATATTTCAAAACAAAACCTCTGGGAACACAGACAGTCCTCTAATGTGAAGTTACATAAAACAGTGGCACTTTGAATTACATCTGCAACTTAAATCCCAAATTATTTTTGAAAGGTATTTGGCAAAACCCTCTGACTTTGTAAGAGGCTGAGGATGAATATTGTACAAGTCCTTCTTATGATCTGCTTGCCTGAGCTGTACACACTGTTTATTTTCAACCCATAGTACCTGAAATATTAGAGGAAGTATCCTAAGCATGTAGGTTCACTGCAGCATTAGAAAGATACCGCAGAATCTACTATTCAAACAGTTTCTCAACAAGGGTTAACACCTCCTCTACCTTAAAATGCACTGAGAATTTACAGAACTATTCATAAAGCAACTAAGATTTTTCTACCCTCTCTAGAACCAGTTAGGAAGATAATTTTTATTTTGTTTTCCAAGTCTCTAATACTTGTGGTACCACATGTGCATCTTTTCATAAAAATGAAATTGCATTGGTTATCAGTGGCCTTGTTTTTTTAATCAAGGACCTTGATTTATTTTGGATAGACATTTCTCATGAATGACCAGATGCTAGAAGTCCATGTTCCCCCACATGAAAAGCAGAGGGTTAATTTATTTTCAGGTTCAGTGTTTCAATTTTGCCATATACCAGATTGCTTGGGTGAGAAGCATAAAACCTAGAAAATCCTCCAAAACCAGGAACTGCTAAGCCACGCCAGGTTCCTAATGTTACATGTTCCAAACTAATCTTGCTTTTCTTGTTGCAAATTATTCCCACCAATTTACCCCTCCAAGGTATGCTGCACTTCACTAAAAGCATCTCTCATAGTTTCAAATGGAAATCAACCAGGATAATTGTTGTATGTATAGTGTTTTTAAGAAGCACCCAGACACAAGCAAATGAGAAGCTGCTTCAGTGGGAGAAGAATGGGAATGAAGGGGGAGTTGTGGGTGGAAAAGACTTGAGAAGTGTCAGCAATGAGTTATATCGACTTAAAAGTGATAGCAGTGCCCTTCTGACATGTGTGAAGGGCTTGTTTCAAAGTTGTGTTAAAAATTACAAAAACAACCCCAACCCAAAGTTGGCCCAATTTTGCTTATGCTACAATGGTGTTACTCATGCAGCTTCTGGCATTTTAAAGCTTGGGTGTTTTTTGCTGTTATTGTTTGTTCCTTTTTACAAACGAAACAAACCCAAGAGCCACTTTCTAAATTATCAAACTTACATGGCATGATGTGCTTTGACCTGAGTTCGACAATTGCGCCCCCAATAGCAATCAGGACGTGATGTGACAGTCACTACAAAAAGAGCAAATGAAATGCTACATTTATTACAGAAGTCATTAAATAAGGTGATGTAGATTATTAAGACATTGCTAATTGTAGTTACTCATCAGAGCAGGCTTTGTAGAGAAACAAGACATGATTGGCAAGAAACAACTGTGTACTATATTGGTTCACCTTTCTAGAAACAAAGCAAGCACTTAATGAAGGACAAAAAATTCATTCTGAATATTAGGCTCATGCAGACTTAAGATGAAAGGATTTGGTTCTCAGTGCTGTCAACTGAAATGGTACCATTTATTATAATAGAGATGAACTCAACAGTTTAAGACGCTGGGCATATGTCTAGATACTTTTCCATATAAACGAAAAAATTATTAATTTGAGTAGAGTTTTGGGGTTTTCCCCGACTTCTACGAACATTATAACTCAACTGTCCAGAAGGCTGTTACATTAAAATGAAAAGCAATACTAAGGAGAAGCAGGTAGACTGAGTGACTTTCATTATGCACAGAAGTAGAGCTCTCAACAGTAAAAGACAAGGAAGCTGTTGCTAACAAAGGAACTACATGGACAAGAATAACATTTAAAAGTAGATTGTTGGAAGAGCTTCTGTTTCCAACAGATTTAGGACTGAAGAAGGCACAGTTGCTTGCATGCTATTTTATATTAAAACTGTAAATGTGAACAGATTTAGAATTAATTTATGAAAATATTCTTGTTTCTAGTTGAGAGCTGATAACATGTGAAATTGTTCTAGAGGTGCACAATTTTATGTATTTAAATAGGAAAATAAATTAAATTACAGCAACTAGATCCTGTTGACTATATTGTGGATTTCACTGAATTCCTCTTTTCTCTATATAGATAGCTTTATCCTACAGATGGGAAATCATACTGAAAGAAAAGGTTCCATTAGGGAGTCTGACAGGAACTATATGCAAACTTAGCAGCTGACAAGTAAAGCAATCAGCGTAAGTTATTAGCCCTGCAAAGAAATTTATACTGGGCTACACAAAGGTGCTAAAACACCAAGGATACAAGGATAAAGCAGACTTTAACTCTTTAAATTTCTTTTCCCCATTACTGCACAAAGCAATTCCCACCTGGCAATTCAGCAACAGGAATATTCTGCCTGTACTGGTAGGCAAGTTCTCGAAAGCTGCGAAGACCACAACAGTAGCAAAGCACTGTGTTTCCAGTAATTCTGTAATCTGAGAAAACCAATTTGTACATAATGTCAGTGTAAGGCTTGAAAAAGCAGATTTAGTGAAAAAGTCATGATGGCATTGGTTATGTACACAGAACTTAAAGCCTCTCCATAGTATTACTGAGCTATATATAGACAAAGAGTTACACATGTACAAAAATGAAGATAACATACCTGACAACATAAAAACTCCTCTCTGAAGAGCTAAGAGACTTTCATTTAACATATTTTTCCATGTCAAACCCCTGGATGCCAGGTAATCCTGAAAAGAGCAATTGAAGTGTGTGAATTAAGGAGTGACCAAGCCATTTACTCTCCAGTGTTTCTGAATCTATAACTCAGTTTTCAGCATGGGTTGATGATGGTTACAAGTAAATATCTTTAAACTTAATTAGCATGATACTTTCAGATCACCAATAAACCCTTCCATTCAGTATCTCTTCTTCAGAAGATCCCCACTTATGCCAAAAGAATGCAGAGATTCACTTCAGCCACGCTGTCATGTACCTTAAATCAAGATTTTATCCAGTTTACCTAATTTAGGTAACTCATGGTTTTTTACAGGCAAAACATTTTGCATGCAACCTAGCATGAAACTTGACTTGTCTGGGACAAAATGAAGATAGGCTGAAGAATGTTGGGGCTGTTCAGCCTGGAGAAGAGAAGGCTGCTTGGAGACCTCATAGCAGCCTTCTAGTATCTGAAGGGGGGCTATAAGGATGCTGGGGAGGGACTCTTTGTTAGGGACTTTGTAGTGACAGGACAAGGGGTAACAGGTTAAAACTTAAACAGGGGAAGTTTAGATTGGATATAAGGAAGAAATGCTTTAATGTAAGGGTGGTGAGGCACCGGAATGGGTTGCCCAAGGAAGTTGTGAATGCTCCATCCCTGGTGGTGTTCAAGGCCAGACTGGACATGGATTTGGGTGTCATGGTTTAGTGGGAGGTGCCCCTGCTCATGGCAAGGGGGTTGGAACAGGATGATCTTAAGGTCCTTTCCAACCCTAACTTATGATTCTGTGATTCTACTCTATGATTCTATGAAAATATTTAAAAAGCCTTATTTTCTTGGAGTATTTCCAGTGAATTATTTTTTCTCTGAATTAGTATTTCAGATGTTCAATTTCAGACTGTCAAAACTGACTTCCCTAACAAAATGCTTTACACAAATAGAATTCTTTTATGATTTAACAACCAACCATATCTGAATTCTACAGTGTATCAGTCATTTAAACTCAAAATCAAAAATTATATTTAGAATTTCTGCTTCTTGGCACTTGTTAGACGTACACATCAGGGAAGTTATGCATCAGGATTTCATGAAAGTGATTTTGTTATTGCTGTTGTTAATCTGGGTGGTATGAGAAGAACTCATGCTAAATGGAATGCATCTTTAGAATACAATGCCCTCTTACACAGAGACTGAAAGACCCTAATTATCACCCCAAAGTACTTCCTATCCAGACACAGTAACTATAACTTTGGTCCAGCTGATCATTCGGGGCTCGTTAAATTTGCCTTTTAGAATTAGGTTCTGCAAGTGACAACGCTGCCACTGTAACTGTTAGGCAGCACATCACTAAAAATTTGTGAGTGAGTACATTGTCAACTTTGTATATTTATATATGATGCACAAAACTAATGATTTTTAAACATACCTTTAGGATATCTGACTCGTAGTGGTTATTATTTAGGACTCCATCTAAACACTTATCACCAAGATTTATTTCTAATCAAAACAAGAAAAAAAAAGTTACTATTTCTTGCCCCAATGTCTCCTACCCCCCATTTTTCTGAAGGTTTTTTCTTCCTGAAATAATGTGCACAGATTTATGTGAGCACCAAGTAAATGACTGCATTCAGCATATGCTAGAGCATATGACATATCACTTCCAGCGGCAAAGAGAAGACATTGAGATTTTACATTTTCACCTTCAGCCCACAAACACTACTACTAAGCTGCACAAATTAACAGCGCTATTAAGACATATTCCATTACCTTCAAACTGCAGCCAAGTGATGTCAACTGTTCTAAATTATTTTTAGAAAATGTCTAAAACCTTGAGTTTCAGAAGGCTGCATGTTTAACAGCAGAAGGCTCTTTTCTAATCAGAAAACATCAGAAGTTCGGTGCTCTTGCACTGATTTGTACAATTCTCTTACTAGGGTGAAATGCACCATGATTATTTTTATACAGGAAAGCACTGTGCTCCACAAATGTAGTTTTCAAGCCCAATATGGTATGAAGAAAAGAAGTTAAATCCTCTCGAAGTTAAGATGTATCACTCAGTTTTGTTTTTTTCATGTTTGTAATGTGAGGACACAGCCTTTGTATGTTTGTGCTTCAAACTGATCTATTAAGTTTCTTAAATTACCTAAAGTTCAAGACAGACAGACATTATTTCAAAGTGAGCACACTCATAAGAAATAGATTATTCCACAATACCACAGAATGGTGCCAAACAGCCAAAACATGCCATCCGAGTGCAGCCCCAGTACAAGTGACAGAAGGGTTGAAGACAAACCGTACCTGTAAAATAACAAAGAAAACCCCCTGTAAGTATCTGCCCACAACAGCCCTCATAAACATGGTTAAAAATGTACAACTTTCTCATTTAAAATACATCCTATAGAATAATAATAGGTTTTATAAAGGAAGATTCATTCATGCTGCCAGTCCAAGAGTCCAGATAAAGAACAATGAAATAAAGAATACTCTTCAAAGTAAATTTAATAAAAAATAAAGATTTAGTTCTATAGCCAAAATTATAATAAAAAAAAAAAAGTACACACATTGCTGAGGAGCAACATGAGGATTCTGTTCACGCTCTGCTCTTCGGTCAGGCATTGGCTGAAAGCAGCAGGTGCATATTACATGACTTCCTTGAGAAGGACACACATATTCCTGGACAGCTAGATGAGTTTAAAACAGAAAGGACAGACTGAACAAAGTACACAATTGCAATCTGGGCTAAGAATCTTGGTGAGTATTAGCCACATAAAAGAACTGAAAGTAAAAGCAAGCAATATAATTTTTACAAAGACCGCATAAAAGAGCAGCAACACGGCATTCAGACTTCTAAACTACATAGGTGAGTAAAATATTTCAGTATGTAAAACAGTTTGAGAACTACCAACGATCAGCAATCTATTTTGGACAACCCCAGAAAAAACAGGGTCAAATCTCATAATATTTACAAAGACAACTATGTGAAGTGGTGTTACTCTTGCAGTACTTTAAGAGTGAGTTTGCTTAGTTCATAATTTAGTTTATTGTGACAACATAGTTCATTGATTAGTTCTGGGGAGTTGGACTAGATTATCTTTAAAGGTTCCTTCCAACCTGCAGGGAAGTTGGCAGATGTAGACGGCGCATCTCCCAGCGCTTGCATTCCTCCTGCTTCTGTCTCTTGGCCTGTGCCAGGCAGTGTTGGAACAGAGTGTCTTCGATATCCTGGGCACTGTCTGCACACTATATATGGCTGACTGAAAGAATTAAATAAGCTCATAGGAAATCACACCCAACAAATGCAAATATAACTCATATCCCTACGCTAGACAAGGTTGGTCCTACTTTCAAAGTTTAAATTCGGAATTTAAATTTAAATTACTATTAAATTTACTAATTAAATTTACTATCCAGTAACATATGGAGTTTACGCAAGTCAGTACGTCACAGCTGCAAAGCCTGCTGTAGTTGTAAAGTTGTAACAGACAAAAGCTTTGTGTTTTGTAGTATTCTCCAAAAAGTTAAAAAAAAAAAAAAAAAAAGTGACTGGAAGTGAGATGAACAAGAAAAAAGAACAAAGCTGGAATAATTATCTACATGAAGAGTTCTTAACACTCCCCTCCACACATTCAGCAAAAAATGTCCACTGTTGAAGATAAACAGCAGACATTTTGGTGTCTAGGAATTCCTAGGTCAAGCATCAGCTGCTTCAGTACCATACTTCTGATGAAAGCAGCATTTCAGACACATAAGAAAGCATAATCACTGCAACTGCACTCATAGGGCCATGGACTGCTTTATCACCTCACAAGATCTTAGTCAGAAAGCTGTTTTCTCTATAGCAACAGCCAATTCATAGTTGGAAAAGGTAATTTCATGTATCTCACATGAAGCCATTGTACAATTCAGCATAGAAGTGTTGCTGCACTTGTAGGAAGTTCTAACTTGAATTCCTTTTTGTTGACTGTTTAAGGTTCAGTTGGATGGCCTACAGAATTGCCCAGATAATTACAGGTAAGAATGAACTTACCTGAAAACAAAAATAAGATTTATTCTGACTATGATCATGAAACCACAATCAGAAATAACAGCATTTGTGAAACTAGTTCAGTTTGTGGGTTTGTGCATTCAAATGTAAGTAAATTTAGGCCAGCGCACAACTTAAATACACATACCTGATATCTGAAGATTCACTGTCTACATCTGACAATTCCAATAAATCTTCAGAACTTCCCTCCTCGTCTGAAAAAGATCTCCGCACCTTAGGTTGTAACATGTCTTGAGTGATTTTGTTCCTAGCATCCATGCTACGTACATCATCTTCATTACGACATTTATCTGGCGTGATTTCAAGAGAAAAGAACACGTTGCATGCCCTTATTTCCATTTTACTTCATTAACATAGCTGTGATTACTGTGTTTTCATTTCCATAAAACTTACTTTTGGATAACCAAATTCTAGAAGCTAAATTCCCCTCTCTGTTAACACAAGAGTAGTATCAGGCAAGCAACTTAGATTTTGGTTTCAAGAGGTCATGTTCAAAGTTAATTAAATCCATATTCAAGAACATTTTTCAGAAGTATCTGAGTTCAGGCAGCCGCATCAGTCAGTGTGCTCTATTTGACAAAACTGATATCCTTCTTATTATTAAGTACCAAAATAAAATTCAGAATTCTTAGCATACTCCATCATAGTATTAAATCACCTGTCAATTCTCAACCAGTATTTGAAATAGTATGTCATGTTAAATGCACTTCTTTTCTTACAGCCATATCAGAGAAAATAGCAGAATAAAACATACATAGAAATTTATTAGTCAACAATTTGTGCATAAATCAATTACACAGCTCATGTGTGCCACACACACTTCAACTTGCCTGGATGCTGAATCAGATAAGCTTCAACCAAGTTGTTCAATATGTGATTTTTACAAATACGTTCTACTGGACAACGACAAGTTGGACAGAGAGATGATCTTTCCATCCATCCTGAGTAGCAGGCTGCACAAAACGTGTGCATACAAGGCTGCAAGCTGGAAAACACAATCATGAAAACAATGAAAGAAACAGAGTTAAAACACAAATCTTTCATTTTTTGCAGATGCATTCATAAAACTCAAACCCCAAACCAAAACACAACAAAAAAAAAAATCCAGATTAGCAGTGATTTGACTATACAGTTTGGATGGATGGGAAGGAAGAGGCCTCACAAGGGCTTGTGAAAACATTTAATATTCTGGCCCCCCTCAAAAGTTGTCACCAAACTTACTTTATTACCACATGATTAGAGTTTTTGTCTATTGTACATACCTCACACAGTCATGCAGCAGTTCTTGGCAGATAATGCAAGTTAACGTTTCTTCCATCTTATCTGGTTTCACGTTTGATGTTTTTGCATCTTCAGAGCCAATTTTAATTATACATTCACCTGGAGCTCCTGGTGAAAGATTTGGACAAGTATCTTCATCTACAACGACAGAAGATTCCACAGTATGTAGGAAGCTTTTTTAAATTTATTTTTATGTAAGTGTTAAAAAGAAACCTGAGAGATATACAGTGATTCCATATTCACTGGCAGTAGTCCCACTAAAGGTTCTTGCCTTGCACATAATTGCCTCTGCTACTGCAGACATTATTTTTACTTGCCAGAAATCAAGTCAGTAAGAAACAAGACACAAATTGAAAAAGGGCTGATGGCAGCTGACCTGACTCAATTCAGGATGAGGAGTGAGAGGGCTGCAGACACGAATGAGGGGAATTTTGCCTTTCTTATTTAATACAATATCAAAACATAAAATAACTTGAGACTACGTTAAAAGGATGCAAAAGAGAGACAGTGAGTGTGACCATGGGTCTGCAAAGTACAACTGTGAGTGCAAGCTGGATAGCTTTGGGACTGTGCTCAGCGCAGTGATGAGAGGGGTCTGTGTTTTCTTGGGGTAATGGTTGTACTTGATGATCTTAAAGGTCTTTTCCAACCTAGTTGATTCTGTGAGGAGGAAAAGAAGTTACTCATCCCTTACCAACACAACCTTTCAAGATCTGTGTTTGATATGTGTGCATTTTGAACGTATTTTACATTAATAAAGAAAAATAAGCACAGATCCTTATGCTTTTGTTAACTTTACTGGGCTTCTATGAAAAATGGACATAGCTTTAAGTTCCTGATTAAGTTTTTTAACCTAACTTTCAACAATATCATTAAGGCAAATGAGTGCAGGGTACGTTGTGCAAGACTAGTAGCATACTAGCCTCCTTTTAGTTTCTTCTTAGCAGGTTCCAAACCTTCCTCCTCCCCTGTTCTTTGACAATCTGAATCTGCTTTTTCTTTGTCAGTGATTTCTGAAGTGACCGCAGAAGTTTCAGTATTCATATCAAGCTTTTGATCTTCATCATGCAGCACTCTTAGACACACAGATCCTACCATGGGGAAAGCAGGCACAGGAGTGAAAACTGAGGATTGTGATCCTGCAAAACAAAACCAGAAACATAAACGTAGCTGCATACACATTTGTGACATGAAAAAGCAAAAGGTATTCAGACACTGACAATGCACACACATCAATCCAAACATCTGAACATGAAAAAATGGAGCAAAAAAAGCAATGTCTGTGTAACTACTCTAAATGCATTCTGAGCCAATCTGACTAATTGAAAGACCTGGGGGTATTAGTTGTGTAACCCTACTTAAAATAACCATTCCTTTTTAAGTAGTATTTATTCATGAGACTATTATCCATGCCAGGTCTTCCCAATGAAGATGCCAGGCAGAGGATTTATGCCATTTTGATCTTTTGTAACAGGTCAGGATCACAACAGAGGACAAAGCTTTGTTTTCATCGAGCATGTTTTAAAAGTTCCAATGAACTGCTGACAAATGCCACTGTCTAGATAGCCATTTTTGGTACAGCTCTATTTCAAGTGTTGCACAGCACTGTGGTATTCCACCCGCCAACATAACACAAGATACTAGACTAGGGATCCCTTTGGTATATTTTGGTGCTAGAGCTCTAAGCAAAGGAGAGGGGACCGGTGCCTGCCAGCAGTAACAGTGACAATTACATTAGTTTCTCAGAGTGACTGCATGAGCACAAGCACTCATATTTACTTAATTTGTTATATGAGACACAAAGACCTCCTAGTTTTCACCACTGCCCTGCTAAAAAATCGTAAAGATAGAACAGTTTGGATTAACGTGCATCTTCTGCCTCTCCGAGCATAAGAAATTCTCTCAATTGCCTTACTCATCCACTGTCTACTCATGGAAAGTTAAAATGCACGTATCCAGCTAGTATTTTCTACTAGAACTTTAAAAAGCAAATGCTAAGGAGCCATATAAGCCAGAGATTAATGTGTTAAAATTCAAAACTGGTGTTAACAGTTCCTGGGATATCAAGCTTTAAATACTTTACACAGTTCTTACCAGATGTAGAAGGATTATCCTGTTGAACAGATGCAGACTCATTAAGAGAGGTAGAAGAAGCATTAAAGAGGTTAGATGTAGAAGTAGATGGCTGTGGTTCCTCATAGCAACACTGAGTAGCTGATGGTGATGAGGTAATTTGGGTCTCATCATTACTTCTTCCTGTATTTGAGGTATCTTTGGTCACATGGCATTGGTTTTCTGCATTAACTTCTACAGTTGGAAGGGGGAAAGGAAAGAAAAAGATCTGTGTGACAGTCACCACAGCACAGCTTCAAAATTCCGAGGAATCAAACTCTCTCAAAATGGAACATTAGTCACTGGAGCACAGCTCCTCTTCACGGATCTTGAATTACTTTTCCTTACCTACTGGTTCTTGAGTTGCATCACGTTTTGTGTTTAAGGATTCATACAGATAAGCAACATCTGAAAGTTTTAAAAATACTTATCAGAATCTTTAAATAAAAATTCACTAACCTTAATATCACATAACCAATGAAAATTCTGCTGCCTCAAGAGTTCTCATTTCCCAAATCACTGATGAACATCTTTAAGACAAATGACAACACTGATCATTTTCATGAAATCTTTTATTAATTTTGTTCCATTGCAAAAACTGAGCACTTACACCTAAATGTTGGTCCCTGACTTCCATTCAGTTAACACATGAAAGAACATTATTTTCTGCCCAACAACAGTTTGGCTTACTGGAAAACCTTTGGGGAAGGACCTTCATTAATTTATTTTTTTAACCTAATTATGTTATCTCAATTGCATCATCCTAAAAAGAATTCCTGAAAAGAATTATGGGCATGCGAGAAATGATTCTTCTTTAAGCACATAAATACTTTTGCAGGTTTACTAATTCTACTTTCACTATAGGGTTATGCCCACCTGCCCCATTTTTCTCATTTCCGTTTTCGGGGGGGGGAACACCAAAAAAACCCAACACAAAACGCTTTTGCAGCCTTTCCTTCTGGTGCCCAAAACTGCTTTAATATGATATATAAAGTAACTACCCCAGCAATTTGACTTCTAAAACAAGCACTGGGCATGAGATCAGGACCTCATTAGTTACCATTCCATGTGTTACTTCTTCCAAAACTACTTCTAGGCACATTTCAATTGCAGGCAGTTGCTCAGACTTGTCCCTGTAAAAACTGGCACATCCATGACCCCTTGTAGAGAGAGTTGTTTTTAAACAGTAGCAAATTATTTGCCTTAAATTTGAGTAAGTCTGTTTTAATTGTACTGGTATTTCTTTTATCTCATTACCAAAAAAAAAAAAAAACCACCAAAAAAACCTAAGTGTGCCATTTCCAAAATATCCGTTACTTACTGTTCTCTGGCTCATTTTTTCTGTAAACAACATAGATCACATCTCCAGTCTGTAAAGGGTATGTCTGCTTCTTAACCACTTTCAGTTTATTAATGACTGTTCCATTAGTACTATAAAGAAAAAGAAAAGACAACTTAGCATAAATGTTTTCATAACTACCTATAAGAAGGAAGGGAAAACACAAGATATTTTTAATGAAGAAAAACTTCTGGCTCTCAAAAATCAAAATGTGAGCTAGGATAAAAAGTCCAGAAAAAAAAAGTTTCTCTCAATGACAGAAAGGACTTCAAAGCTCATTTGCAGCTACTGGTAAAGAGATGTTAGCTGACAAATGAACAGACAAAAGATTCTAGACATTTGGCCAATATCTCAAAAGTAATTAGATGATCGTTTCTGTACAATAATTCCAACCCTTTCCTTTCCTTAAAACAGGAAAGGAAAACAAGAGCTCTTTCCAACAAGTTCTAGGTTATACTGTCCAATTAACACTGGGAATCTCCTAGGATGTTCTGCAAAGGATCTTTCCCTGTGCAGTCAGGGATGCCACACTGCATTAATTTTTCTCCCCTCTTGCTTAAAATAGTAAAAAACTTAAAATTCTGAGGTTAATTAGATTGTTTGAACATGTGAGAAGTTAGTAAGGTAGAAAAAGTTACACCTAATTAACAAATGAGTTAGAATAAATTATTTTAAGAACTTCAAGAGCCATGAAAGAAATTAAACTGGGAAAGAGGAGAGTGCAATTCTGAATAATGAAGGTATCTCCTTTACTATGGGTGACGTTTTATACGCAAGCTATTAGTGGTTTACAACCAAGTCAAGTTTTTGAAGTTCTGAATAATTCCAACTTAATTGCGATAAGCTTCTTTCAGGACTACAGCATTCTGTAATTTCAGACTTCTGCCATTCAAAATCTCAGCAGTTAGTAACAAATACAAACAAATAGAAAATCTATTTCCCCTCAGCAGGGCGAGTTGCTGTACGAAATAACAGCAGATCTCTGCTGCCACCTTCTGGAGGCCACCACTTGTGCCCCGAACACAACACGGACTTCTCAAACAGGCTAGTTTCTCTCGAGAACAGAAGTACGGTTATTTGGAAATTAGCACTTTCCCTTCTCATTATTTTTCTTTTAAGAGAAGCCTGGAAAACCTCTTGTTGTTTAGTAACAGGAACATAAAGAGAAAACTAGAAATTTGGACCTTTTTGGACACAAAAGCAGAAGGCAAAAGAAAAAGCAGTCATTTTGAATCACAACTACAAGTCTTGATCAAGGTAGCAGCTCTTGCTCTTACCTCTGCAATCGCTTTTGCTATCTATATAGCTGAATCAACTAATCAAACATAAATAACAAAGAAAAAAAGCTATTTAAAACATCATCTTTGGGTCATTCTGTCATTTGCTCCATTAAAGAATCTTCAAGCTTCTCTTCTAAGCAAGAAAGCTATTTTAAGCCTGCCTTCTTATATTAGTCATGCAGATGTTGACTAGCCTGAAAAACAGAAGGGCTAAAAGACCCAGCAGAACAGAGACATCACTAAAAGAAAGCTAAGTGTAGCAATTTAAAAAATTAAGAAACAAGAATTTTAGTCTGTTAGAAACCATACTGATTTTTAACTTAATACGTTAAAAAGATTATGTCAAAACAAAATCACACCTCTTTTAATTGTCAAAGAAACAGAAAAGCTCACAACAACCCCTGAAACGTCTCTGAGACACTTTAACAAAACTAGAAAACACCAAATTTGACCTCCTTAGTTTTCCACAAGGCAAAACATAACATGCACCTCCTATTTGCTTTTGTTTAGACCTTCTTCTGCAATAAAACAGCTAAACTCAGGTAACAAGATTTGTCTTTTACTGAGCCTTAGCAATTCCTACTCCTAATATTTCATTTAATATAGGGAAAAAATGTCACAATAGTGTATTTTATGAAGCTACTCTGTCATGACTGGCAAGTTCCAAGATGGTTATGAGGGACAACAACTCCAGTGAGGTATTCTTGGAAAACAAACAAACACATGATAATTATGACATTTGTACATTCTTCTGATGTTTCAAATTAAAGAAAGGTCCCCATAAAATAAGTAGAAAGTACGAGAATCCCAAATATGAAGGCCATTCATTAGGACTTACCTGAACTGATAATTAACTGGCCATGCAAGTGTCAAGATGGAGAAAAAATCCCAGTACTATCAAATATAAATTGTCTGAGTTGTGAAATAATGTTATGAAAGGTCACAGTTTCCAAAGAATGGAAGAAAAAAGTCAGGCCTTGACTAAATTTCAATGAAATTGATGACTCTACAGTTTGATTAATGAATCATACATTGCTTTCTCTTCCTAATCGCAACTGTTATGCAGAACTGATGTGAACACCTACAAACTGACGTGAACACCTACCTCTCACTTGAAACAGACTTACTCTTAATGTAGGTTAATGATGTGTATGTTGTAAGATCCTTTGGTATCCTTCGGAGAAAAATTCCAGTCTTAGTAATAACTAAGATCCACCCAGGAAGAAATATAATTTCTGGTAAATCTTCTGGGTTAATAGTTTTAATAGTTATTTGCTATTTAAATGCATATTATCCTGAACACACTATAAACAGAAATGAGTTTTGAACTCTATTTAAAGTTACAGAATCCCTTCTTCTAGAATCCCTACAGAATCCTCTTCTGTGTCATTCTCCATTCCTTTAATGATCACAGAAATAGTTTTGACTGGTAGGATGAGGAGAATTGAGTAGCAGAAAAGACACCAGCACCAAGCGAAGATGAGCCTCCAATTTACCCACAGCAAGGAGCATCTACTTGCCTGGCACATGAGTATCAGCCCTGTATAAATAGTGTCCTGCTCTGAAATACCACTTGGCACCTAGAATCCTTAACAAAAAGAAAAGAAAAAAAGAAATCCCAGAAGACAAGAGAAGGCCTTTAAAAAAATTACCTTGGTTGCCTTTAATATTTCTTTTTCAAAATAGAGAACCTCACAATTACTTTTACTTAGAGCAAGCCAACTACTGCCTGAACTAAGTCAGCTTGTATGATCTGTTTTCTTTCAAGCAGTACAAAGCAACTAGTGCATGGTTTGGAAAATAAAGCAGAAACATATCCCCAAAAAAGGGCGAGTCTGAGTCTTTCACTGTACTATTTGCTAACTCTTGGCTTTTGTTATTCCCAAGCTTCTACTTACTCAGTAATTTTGAGTTCTCTACACATTTTCTTTCACCTGCAAATTCATGGTAATTCTTTCCAAAGTAGATCCAAGAACTCACCATGCTACTGGGGAGATAAAAACCAATGTTGGTTGTCTACATGTATTTGATTATATTCTTTGGTTTAGCTACAATGCAGAAACAAAGACCATCCAATTCAACTGTCCCAACACTAGCTGCCTCCTTCAATGCATTCCTCTTCACCAGAAAAATCTGAGCTTGACCACAGCAATGCTTCCAAACTATTTTCCACTTCAGAGAAGAAAAAGCTGACTCGGCAGTATTTTTCTAGGACTCCAGGCATTTGTATTGCCAAATCAAACACCCAAATATCTTCTTATTTCAGCCTGCCTGATTTTTTTGGAACTCATCTGATATTTGGCACAAATGACTGGGAAGACCCAGAAGAACTGCCTTATGCAAGTAGTCATATCAACCCATTCAGTCTTTTAATTCACTAAATGGTAGCCACACTTCATACCAACTCACAGGCAAACAGAACACATAAAGTATCTTACTCCTTTTTTTTAGATACACAGAAATATAACATGCATAAGCAGCTACCTGGTAGTACTCCATAGGTGCAGCCTTGCAGTACACCACCATTGCAATAAGCCCCACCTTTTCATGAATCTATCACACAGAAAATTAACTTTAATTTAGTTTTGCTACTTTTCTGCTGGATGCACCTTCTGCCTCAGGAGAAGGGGGTGGTGTAACAACAACTACAAAAGAGAAAACACAGTAACGTTTCTGCATCATTCACAGTTTCTTTAGCTTGTGTTATGACATTCATCTAAAACAATTCTACCAGCTACATGCAACTGAAACTAGGGATGGTCTCTCAAGCTTAGACTCACAGCTATGCTCCGAGACTGCCATGTTAGGCAAACACAACCTGATTTGTTATTTAGAAACGTCTTGAATTTTGGGATAACATTGGAGAATGACAATTAAAGGGCATTTCCTAAACATCCTAGCTAGGCCTGACACCTTTCCCTAAAATTTAGCATTCCATCTCACAGCTTCTGAGAGTACAGAAGGCATCTATCTAGGGACTTGGCTATTTTCTCTAGCTACAACCTAGAAGCAGAAAAGAGATACACCCTCATCAAGCTTGCGGATGTCATCAAAGCAGGAGCAGAGCTGGGCTGCCATTCAGAGGCACTTAGGCAGGCTAAAGGAATGGGCTGACACGAACATCATAACATTGAATGAGGACAAACCCTAAGTCCTGTGCCTGGAATAGAATAACCACCTGCAACAGAACAGGCTAGAGACCAACCAGCAAGGACTTTTGGTGGATTTTATGACTAAGCATAAGATCAAACACCTTGGACTTATGCCTAAGCTTAAATCAGCAGCATGCCCTGGCAGCGACGAAGGCCTACAACACACTTGGCTGTATTAACGGGGTGTAGTCAGAAACTCAAGTGAAGTGATTAACATTCCCCTTTACTTAGAACTCAGTAGTGCACATCTAAAACATTACATCTACTTTTGTGCTACCTAGTATAAGGGAGATAAATTTGAGCAAGTCCAACAGATAGCCACCAATACGGACAGAGGTCAGGAGCACAAGACCTGCGACTCAAGGCACTTGTGGAACTAGGGTTGGTTTTGCCTGGGAG
The DNA here is from genome assembly GCA_025447955.1 of Psilopsiagon aurifrons. Classification (NCBI taxonomy): domain Eukaryota; kingdom Metazoa; phylum Chordata; class Aves; order Psittaciformes; family Psittacidae; genus Psilopsiagon; species Psilopsiagon aurifrons. Next base: position 53,938 of record JAOEHY010017046.1, read on the forward strand.
AAGGTGGCTTGGTGAGCCACGGACCTGACAGCAGCCTTTCCAGTGCCTATGAGAATATTACCAAGATGACAGAGGCAGGTTCCTTATTGAGGTGATAAAGGTCATAAACTGAAATATGGAAGATTCAAATGGATACAAAGAAAAAAAAATCATAATTAAGGTCTGTAATAAGGACCCTGAAAGCCTTGAAAATCTCTGTGCTCAGAGGATCTCAAGGCCTTACTAGGGAAAGCCTAAACAATCTTGTCCAAATCCTATGGTGGCCCATCTTTGATAGAGTCTGAACAAAGTATATGAACACTTCCAACTTGAATGATTCTGTATGGTCTGTTTTACTTGAGGAAATAAAAAGAAATGCATTACCCATGTAAATATCTAGAAGTGAGCTCCTCACCCTGAAAGAGACTCTTCTTAATATCAACATAGCTTCTAATTTATCAAGAGACAGTAAAGGAGCAAAAACTCTGCTAGAAGAAAACCATCAACTAAAGGTCATAAATTCTGCCAGTGCCTCCACAAATGCACAAGCCATTCAATCAAGCAAGTTCAAAGGTTCTTGAAGGGCTTTTTGCCAAAAGCTCAACAGGTGTTGGATACTAACCCTGAGCTACCAGAACAATACATTTAAATGCATTCTGCTAAGTTGGAACAGGAATTCGGCATGATACCCTTAAAAACCTCAAAAGTGAGAATTTCTTCTTTATGTATGTACATCAATATATTTTTGAAATCATTTTCATCTAAGGGTAAAATACCTTCCAGACATGAAAAATGGGGGGAGCTGGCAGAAAGTATTATCTGTTTCTTTACTGACTGCAATAACCTGGCAGAAAAAGAACGTGGCTTACAGAAGCATTTTAAAATGTCACAGAGTTCTTGAAATGTAATAAACCAGAAGCTTCTGGCAATCTTAGATAAAAAATCCTGTCAAAAATAAAGCAGATGAACATTTGAAAAAATTGAAAGTTATCTTCCTAAGAAATATACTTCCATACAAATGCCTATCTCAAATTGGATAAAGAAAACTAGAAAACAAGCTGAAAGCCATTGGAAACTACCCACAACCCCTGCAATGCTATTTGTATGTCCACAGTAGCTTTAGAACTCTACAGGGAATAGCCTCACCAGTATAACCAGTTCACTGACCTTCAGTATGTGAAGTATGTAGTTCTCACACCCCTAACTTCACACAGAAACACACAGAAAAGAAAATAATCATTCTGATTAAACAAAAGAAACAAACCTGAAATATCAATAGTAGAAATCCAGCAAACATCTTTTACTATTAAATTAGACTGAACAGGCTCTAATCTCCATCTGACATGGCCACCACAACTGCTAGACTGCTACAGTACTTATGCTATATAGACTACAGAGATTTTGAATACCAGAACAGATTTTTACCCCACATTTATTTTATGCTTTGAGATCCTCAACTGCAGGTATTTTCTTCCCTACACAAAAACCTGAGATGAGGCACGCTCACACTTGAGAGTTTTTAAGAATGCTGGCATCATTTTCTGTCTACAAGTCTAAAGAAATAGGCTACTGAACTATTACATCAACAGTATTTTTCATCCAGTAGACTATGAATTCCTCTGTAAGGAAAAATACATTTAGAAAGAACAAAAAACCCCACCCCAAACCTAGATGTAAAAGTAGGGAAAAAATGAAAAACAAAAAAAAAAGAGAAGGATTTACTGTTGATGTCTTGAGCAGAAGTTCAAGGAAGAACCAACCTTGTATCTTCCAATGACACTTGACCAGATTCTTCATCCACTACGATTTTACAGTGATCTCCAGACACCAACTTGTTGCCAGGAAAAGATAAGTCACAACCTTAAAAAAAAAAAAAGCAGTTTCCAGTGTGTTTAAAAATACACATTACACAGACAGAGCAGCATTCTACATGGCTATAAATGCACAGCAAACTGACTCATGTACATCTGCAACAGTTCAAAACTTCTACTGGCATATAGGCAGCAACACAGTGTAATATCTGATACATAAACACAAGCAGCGAGATAGCCCCACGTGATAAAGGCTTACTGCAACCATTTCAAGATGGTTCAGTTCCCTTTTCTCACCAGTCCTAGCCCTTACAGATGGAAATCAATTACACTGTTCTAGAGTGGAACAGGGATAAATTCACACATATCTGAAACGTTCAATTCTGGAGGCATACATCACAGAGCACCCAGCTTCTTTTCTATATCATTTTAAGACTGTTTCATTAGATTTAACTTCTGCTTCATTCTGGTATGCATATTGTGGGAAAGTAGTTGGAACCAACAGCTGATAAATACCTCACTGTTCTATGTTAAGTCTTTTTCTTTTGCTTGTTTTTAAATAGGAAAACTCTGTTGAGAGCAAGAAAATGTTAATAAAGCTGAAGGGTGATTAAAAATCCAGGACTATGATTTAGAGAGATGCAGGAGAAATGCAATGAATATGTTGACCTGACAGAAACCTTCCTACCTACAACTCCAGGGCTCTGAATGAAGCTAGAACCATAGAATATCTCAAGTTGGAAGGATTCATAAAGATCACAGAATCGTAGAATAGTTAGGGCTGGAAAGGACCTTAAGATCATCTAGTTCCAACCCCCCCTGCCATGGGCAGGGACACCTCCCACTAAACCATGCCACCCAAGGCT
>JAOEHY010017047.1:0-13871 GCA_025447955.1 Psilopsiagon aurifrons
ATTGTTACAATGTTGACTTCCTGAAATACACTAAATATATGTGTAAAAAAATGTTTAAACTCTTAAGATTTGCATGGTGTCTAGGTGATCCTCATTGTACTGCAGTATGATGGTAGCAATCAATTGTAGTTAATATTCCTCATTTTATTACTTACACTATTAATGTATCAGATTCAGTTCTGATAAATTCAGCTTTCCTTGTTTCCTAAATGTATTTCAATTTCTTTATTTAGTTAAAAATAAATATGACAGTTACCGATGAGATAAAATCTGGCACTGGCATTCTGGAAAAACCACATTATAGTCTTCCAAAAGCCTTACTTCATGAATATGTTGAATATCATGTGGACCACATTTCTAGCTTCTCAGAGACAACATTCAAGTTAGAAATTTTGGGGAATATTATGTAGCAGGTTTTCTGAACAACTCTTTCTTTTAATTTCCCACACACAGAAGTCCATTTAAAACTGTAACCTTCCTTCTACAAATTGAGTCATATCACACTGTAGTTGATCAAAATATTGCTTCATTATTGATAAATTTATTTTCTTTGAGAAGTCAAAATATGGTTTTTTGCAAGTGAAGTATATTCATCTGCTAGAAGCTGCTAAATGGGTCAGCCCAACTGGGAAGATGTAATGTACTGCTTTGTATCTTAGTTTTGTTTTTATTATTAGATTAAAAAATGAAGTAACAGAAATCAACCTTGAGCATACAGTGGCCAGTTAAGACATATTTAAGAAACAACCCCTCGCTCCCCAAAACCTCATAATATAATCCAATTAATCAATGAAGAAAATCCCGACCACGCAAATTGTTTCATTCCTCCCTGGAAAGTCAAGGGTCTTTGCTGTGTGACATATTTCATAATCCATCAAGCCACTGCTTTGTCTTCAGTGTCCTGTTTTGGCTGTACTATGTTATTAATAGGAAAAGACAAGGTATATTTTATTGGATTACAATAATTTATTGAAAGAAATTCTTCCTATCTGGTTAATGGATACCTACTTGGCTCTTCTCTTGAAAGATACTCTTGATAATCTGTACCAAAAAGAAGAGTCCCACTGAAGTTCGTGACTCCTATGGTGTCCTGTGACATTCAATTCTTTAAACTAGATTTGTGTAATAAAAGCAAGTGTTTCTTTTCAGGGGGCTAAAAATGCATGACTATATTAAATAAAAAAAAAAGGATTTTTTGTGTGTGGTGAGAAAATTAGCTACACAGAATTAGTCTTTACTGTGTCTATTTGTTGATTTATTTGCAGTATTTTTACATGAGGAAACCCTAAATTAAGAGGCTCCTCATGAGCTGTGAGGTCTTGGGTAGAAAGAGGTAAAGCTGTCATGTCCTGTGTTCTGTGCAGTTTGCTTTTTGCGATTCTATATGCCCTCCAGTCAAGGCAGGTCAGTTTTCTAATTGCAGGGTGAGAAGTCATGGATGCAGCATAAGACATAAGGAATGGGAATAAAGAAGTCAAAACCTGTTAGTATGCCTTTCTAAATCAGTGATTTCAAATTGCAGTTGCATTATTGTATCAACTGGTCTCACACAAAAGTATTAGAGAGAATACAGAAAAATCTGAGCATGAAAACATTTTTAGAAGCATAAATCAAAAAAGGCTGAAGTTTCTTGTCTTCAAGAAAATGATTTTTATAGTTTTTATAAGCCTTTTTTTCATAATAACAGAACACTTACTAAAACAGTAAGGTCATTGATTGAAAATACTTGAAAAAGTTCTTCCAGAGGGCTGCTGTAGTGTAGCATTGAAAAGAAATCAAATGAATAAAATGTGATGTAGTGCAGGGATAGTTAACAGCTTTTCAACTTTTGAAGAAGGTAACATAGTTCTAATTTACTCTGAATTTCAGACTATTTTTTTGTCAAGTTCTTTATCTAATGGTCTTAAGAAAAAAAGCAGAAAGTGTACCTAGATGACTTTATATACAAGGGCAGGCTGAACAGAATGAAACTTTAAAGCATAGAAGAGGTACATACGTGGGAAGTGCTATGGTAGAGGTGAATACAAAGATGATTTGCTTCAGAGGGCATAAGTAGGGACTAGCTCTTCATCATCTTCCATAAGAACCAGGGGAATCCAGTGTAATTATAAGCCAGTAGGCTTAGATGGGGGGAGGAGAAGGGAGGAAACTTCAGTATTTTTTTTTTCCCTGAAGTACAGAATTTAACTTGTGAAAGGCATCTCTACCAATTTCAAAAGGTCAAAAGTACAAACTTCTTTAAAAAGAGACTTGAAAATCAACAAAGAACTGGCTAATGAATAGCTATCAGTGACAACGGTGTGGACCCAACCTGTGACTTGGGAGATATTATCATCATGTTTTAACGATGGGTATTTTTCACATTCCTTGATGCTAGCAGCTACTGAGATGAGCTATGCATTAGATGTACTAATGTTCTGATCTGTGGTTGCATTTTCTTGAGTTCTAATTTGTATATTGCTGTATGCACAAAAATCCTCTTTTTTTTTGCGGAGGCTAAGAAAAATTAAAATATCACTTGCTATATCCCCAAGATATTCTGTATAAACTATAGGTTGATGTGTGATTCATTGATTCCTGTTTTCTACTTGATAAAGGTGCAACATCAAGACCAAAGCTTAATTGGGTGGGTATAATAACATTAACAATTGTTCTTGCTCTGAAAAATACTTTAGGATGTGATGAGCAGGAACATTTTGAAAAGTCAGCTTTCTGTATCTTAAAGGGCACTTACATTAAAGTTTCTAGTGGTGATTACACTCCTATTACACTCTGCCTGACGACTGTTGATTGCATTACTAAGTGATGATTGAACCTCTGGAATTGTTATAATCTATGTACTGTTGGTGCATGATGTGGTGGAAAGCAGTATCCTTCTACATCCCAGTTCAGGACTGAGGAAATAATTGCACTGTGCACTTTTTAGTAAATACTTACACTCTATTCATGAATCCATGTCTCTGCAATTTATTTAAAGATAAACAACTCTGATTGCTTCCAACACTTTGGCTCTTCTCTTCAAAATTATTTGGCAAGAGAATGCTTTCTCTTCTCTGGCAAAGTGTTGCTCACCAACCTATGCAGCCTGTCATTTTCTGAGAGCCCAGTTGGGGAGCAGTTAGAATGAAGCCTGTCATTTAGGGGCCTCCTGGACATTTGGGCTACAAATGAAAGAAAGGTCCAGTTCATTTGCATTGTATTTTATTTTAAACTAACAATTTGTTACCTTATTTAAATAAAATACGTATTAAATTATTTTTAAAATGTATTTAAATATAAAATGTAAAAATGTTACTCAGGCAGTTCATATATAGATTCAAGTACAACAGTCTGAAAAAGTACATGTTATAAAGTGAAAGTATTATCTAATGTAGAAACAGTAAATAAGAAATATTTCTTTGCATATGGATCTGACCCTTCATTAAAATATACCCTATTATAAAATGTTGTTGAATTTATACTTTTAAAGAATCTAAAAGCTTAAGGAGTCGCCTTTCAAGTGTACTTATCAAATAATACACTACGTATGACTTCAGTTTGGCAGCAAAGCCAAAGAGTATGGATTTATCTACTTGCATCAGCAGAACATTAAGGCTTACACTCAATTTTCAGGACGTACATATATTTCATTGGCTTCTGAACTGAAAGTGAAACATGTGCCTATGTGATTTGCTGAATAGTGGTGAACCAAGGATGCTTTAATACTTTTGTTCCTTTAGGCCTAAATTGAGAAGTGTATCTGGAATGTAGGATGTTTCAAGCAGAGTCAAATATGTTTCTGGTTTGACAGATCTGAAATTCAACTTTTTTTTAGCATAGCAGTGTGGTTTCATTGGGGTGGTCTACTTTGACTTATAGAGTTTTATGCTTGTGTAGAGACTCTCTTTTATGCTTTTCCTCTTAAAAAGAAAAGCAAGCAGATTTAAAGAAAACCCCCACCCCAAAACCGAAAAAAGAAAGAACAACTCTTGCATAACTCTTAATGGAAGAGCTGTACTTTGTTCCAAGGTTAAAAAGGAAAATTGAAACAATAGAAGGACCAGTTAATAGAATGTAGAATGTTTAGGTAAGATCAAGTAAATTTTCATCTATGATGAAAATATTTTCATCTATGCAATATTTTCATCTATGATGAAAATATGCACTGTCTAGCAAGCACAGTCTGAAGACATAATAACTAATAACTTATCTGCACCTGGGTTATTAGGATAAATCTGCAGATAAAGATGCGTGTATAATGGAAGCTTCAAAAGCTGCAAATATGGTGTGATAAATGATGCAAAGTACAACACATTAGCTTTGATTTTAATGTTTGTAAAATGAATGAAACAATACATCTATATGCCAAAGCCATATTATCATAAACGTATTTGCCAAAATATAAGACGTAAATTGCACTTAAATTTAGTAACCTGTGATGGTATGCTTGAATGTATCTTTGTGATTAAATGTGAACAATTGGTCCTTTAAGGTAAAGGTCTGTGTATGTGTGATTAATCAGATTGAAATGACAGGGCGGACAGTTCGTGCCATGCCTAGTTATCAGAATGATTGATTTTAGTTGATGCTGCTGGATGAAAAAATATCTGTTAATAACTACAGCTGCAAAACTCCTGATGTCACTGATAGCACAAATCACTTCTCACATTCTGTATTATCTGGCTCATTTGCAGATACGGAGCATACAAACTGATCCATTGGAACGCAAAATTATAACATACAGATTTATGCAAGAGGGATGACTGCAAAGTGTGTTGCGTGAGTAGTGTAAGAAGCTGAAAATTGCTGCTGTTATTCACGTTATTCTTTGGTATGTGTGGAGTTTCTGCTGTCAGGCTTTTATCCTGTAGATTTTTTGTGCTGTACCTCTCTTCCTGCTTAAAATAGAAAATCAGTCACTGAACCTGGATGCTATTAAGTATTCTTAGAATAGTTCTTAACTAACTTTGTTGATTTGCTCAATCTGATGAAAGAACATCTAGTTTTTTATTACAGGCTCTGAACAAACATGTTGTTCCAAAATCAACAAATGAGATTAATAATTGCATTGCATCAACAGAATTGTTTACTGTAGGTATATTCCTTGCCATATAATGTTTATCTGTTTAGCTGGTATGTCTTTATTTTGAGAGATCTGGAGCTTATCTTCATCAAACTTTATGTCTTATCTGCATTTTGCAGGTATTAACAGGGAATGTGGGTGTCTTATGGACCTCAGAGGAGGAGCGAGACAACAAATAATCTTATATGTTTGGCAGGATGTGCTTTCTTACATTCTTTCTGTTTACTACCATGTGTAAGAGTCTGCCCTGCCCATTTGTATGGCTTCTGTTTCTCCCCCTTTCCATTTGTTCAAGTGCTTAGCACCCAAAGGTGGAATAAGCTGCTTTTTTAAGGTTTGGTGTTTTTTTTTTTTTTTTTTCCATAGCCTCTCATGTCCATAAACTGCAGAATAAAAATAGGTCTGAGAGAAGTGCAAATCCTTTTGCATCAGTGTTAAGTGGTTCCTCACCTTCCCCACTAATTCACTGTTTGTTGTTCTAAATCCAGCCTCATACCCAGCCTTTCTCTACTAGCCTTTTATCTGCCATTCCCCACTGGCCTAAACCAATGTATTTCATACAGCACCAAACACAAAAATCTTTGCAGGTTCTTATAGTCCCCTGCCACTGCAGAATTCACAAATGCATCCATTTTCACGAAGCACATACAGTGGTGATCTGAAATGCTGGGTTTCTTGCTTTCTTGGAGTGATAAAATTGCCCTTTCCTCTTTCAAGCTTCTCCTTTATGCTTTGTAGGCAAGTTCTTCAACTTAAAAAGTATATATCTAAAAGACTCCAGACTTTTTGAATACATATGTTAGTTCATTGTGCTTCTGTTTAGTTATGGCTGGTATTCTGCAGAAGATCCTAGTGTGGTCACATAAGTCTCAACATGTTATGGATATAAATGATAAGGAAAAAAACATTAAGTTACAAGAAAGCAGAGATGGTTCTTGCTTAGTAGGATATTAAACCATTACTGTCATTATTATTTGTTCTTATTTCTCCAGAGTACCTCAGACTTGATTGTGATTCCATTGTGGTAAGCGCCTCTATCAATCACAGGGAGATCAAGTCCTTGCCTAAAGATGTGCATATAAAGATACCCTATATAGCAGCATGCCCTGGAGGAGCTTAATGGTAATTTCATAGGTGCCAAATATATTAACATGAGTTCAGGTAGACTGGTAGGTTTCTGAAGTCTGATTTATTTCAAGATTGAAACTCGTGCTTATTTACTTGAATTATTCCTGTTATTCTCCCAGGAATAGCTGTGCTGTAGAAACAGAAACTTGCCTGTCTTTCAGATCTGCAACCTTCTGAACTTTGAATATTGCCCGTCTATATGTTCAGAAGGGATGTGTGAAAATTCTGTGTTAGATACCTTTATACAAGAAATGGAAAACTGAGGATGAGTCCTTGCCCCTCCTGCACTTTACTTAGGAATTTACAGATGAATCATCCCTTAATCTACAAGTAATGACATTGTTGATAATAAACTTTTACTATTCAGAATGGACCCAGTTACCCTCTAAATGGCTGATTATTTTGAAATGCTGCTAGCCACAGATACCTACAACTTACATTCCCTTGCTTTCCTTTCTTACAAATAATGAACATTTCACTAAGCTGCAAACATACATTTGTCTTCTGTTCAAGCAAAAGAATAAGAGCTGAATTTAAACATGCTCATGTGTGAGGGGTGCTCCTTACGTCAGCATTTGATTTGTTTGCAGTGAGAACTAAGAAGATATGTCTACAATACTGCTGTTTGTACTTACGTGCAAGAAAAATCCCAGCCATGAAAGAATCTGAACTAGGAGGAGGAGACAGGAGTTTTTTGCTTCACTCTTTTACTAACATCAGTAAGCTATTGATTTGGCCATAAGATTGAGTGAAGATGCACCACCTAAGGAATTTTAGATAGAAGATCACAGTTTGACACCGAGTGCAGGTCACCTCTTCCATTTCACAGGGCATCCACTCCATCTCCAGGCAGGGCTGCAGGACTCTTCATGTATAAATAAATAACCTGGTGTAAGACAGATTATGTTCTTTGGATATCAATCACTGGTAAATATCGTGTTTCTACTCACAAAGTAAGAATAGTAAATGGAAACTCATGAAGATTTCAGATTGCCATTATATTTACAGTCCTGGGCTCACTGCTGAGAATTATTGGATGTCTTTGCCTCTGAATATGGGCTGAAAGCTTCAATGGGATACTCATTCCTTGCTTGCCTCTCAGACTTTCAAATCAACATCAATCTTGGTTCTTATAACCCTACATCTGAATCACTGTAAATAATGCAAAAAGCCGCCAGATCTTTGCCAGTTAGGCTCAGTCAGAAACAAAACCCCAAACACAACCTTTCCTGATTCTATATCTGGCAAATGGTTTGGGCCAAAGTGAGTATTGTGTGAGTATTGTGAGTATTGTGTGATTACAGGGACTGACTGCACTGGGGGAAAAGGGGAGAAAATATGACAAGAAAAGCTTTGGAGTGTCTTCTAGTAGCTGCATGATAAAAGGACAATTGTTTCATTCCCCTTCCTTCTACCTGGCCATTATCTCTTTTTCTGTCAGCAGTCAGACGTCCCCCATTTCCAGCTGCAAGTAATACATCCCTGTATGTGCTGATGTCAAGAGTCAGGGTTGGTTCAGCCCTGGATCATTGCCACCTTTCTGTGGCAGTGGCTCCAGTTTCTTCACAGTCTGTTTGGATGCTTCCCTCACCAGCCCCTCTTCTCCACTGACTGAAACAGAGGTGAGAGATTGTGTGCAAAATTCAGGAACTCTGTGTTGGAGTCTGTCTGTTTTGAAAGAAACCACAGTTGGGTGTTCTGAGCCTGACTCTGGTATTTTCCACTATGAATAGAGCTGCTGTTTCATTGCTTACTAATTTTGGCATATAAAAAAATAATTCCAGCCATGTTTCAATCTTTTTTCTTATTATATTCCATTCTGTTTATTTTTAGAGGAGAAAAATATAGTGCGAATATATACATTCTTTCTTTTTCCTTGTTCAGTATATCAACAGATTAGCCTGTGATCATTTTTAATAAACAGAATAAGAAGGAACTCAAAGCTTGATAAATACTTGGGTATTTTAGTCATTGTGGTAATAGGAGATGCATTTAGGGGGTAGGTGTGGATGTTTGTTAACCTTTTCCTTCTTGACATAGCTGCTCTTATTTTAGGGTTAGATTTTTTTTGTTCTGTTGCATCCTCATTTAATAATGGAAAGACACTCACAAACAGCAGTAGCCCATCCATGGAACAGTATCAGCAGAGCCAAAACCATCTCAGCCAAAATGGCAACTAAGAGGTACATAGCACTTCCTTAATCTAGTTTGGTCCAGGTACCCCGGAAGTAGGCCTAAGGAAAATCATCGCAACTTGGCATAGCTAGCTTTATCCTTCCTGAGCTTTAATGTGGAACAGTGGAATTTAACATGGAACAGAATTCAGATGTATGTTGAGGAATGATTAATTTTAACTGGAGTACAAGGAGTATGATTTTTTTTTAAGTCCTCCTTTTAATTCCATTTTGACTTACAGTCACCAAAAAAATTAATTTCAGCTTGTCTCTTCCTGACAGGCATTTGTGTTGTCTGCAGTAACGTTCTGCTGCATACAGTGTCACAGTTAGCACACCATGGGCTTCATGACAGTAGGCCTCCTGAATATTCTGAGAAGATTGCTTCAGGCGATGCCATTAGTTTCTATTACAGAGTAAATAATTTCCAGGTAAGAAGTGATTTGGCTTACCACAGAAATGTACAGCATTTTCAAATGTAGAAATTGAGAGCTTATTTTTGCTACTTCTATGAAATGGTCACCTAGGAGAAAGCCATTTATGAACTGAGAAAGGGAGGTAGAGAATTTTTGGAAGTATTTTCAGCCAATTTTGATTCTCTTAAATTATCTTAGGTATTCTCAAGCATTTCTTTTCCACTGGATTCATATTTCAGCCAGTATTTCTGACAATCTATTTTATGCTTGATTGACCACTAGGTCTGAAATTCTAGCCTATATTGGCACAGTAGTGCCAAATTTGTAGTGATAAATGGATATCTTTTTTATTTTAAGTAGATATCTGCTGTTTAATTTGAGATCTCTATTTTTTTTTTTTTTTCAGTTCATTAGTTCTGCTATTCTTCTGTCTAGGAAAAAGTAATCAAAAGAGACAGACGGATCAAGGCGGAATATTGCTTTAGACTTGTCCATACAAAATAAAATAAGAAGAAATGGATTGTCCAAGAAGGGTAAATGTACTCATATCGTGTGCTCATTTTTCTCTAACAGAATGAATTTGCTGAAGTTATTTTCTGTTTTACTGAGAAATGAAGATCATATTTTTCATGGTGATAGTTTTTTCTCTACCAACAGTACTACTCTTCAGAACCTATTTAAAATGTGCAACCTGTAATTCATAATTGGGAAGTATGCTTGCTAATGCCATTTTCATAAATTTCTTGAATTTCAACAGTGGTAGTGCTGCGAAATTAGAAGTTCCTCTACTAAAAGCAGTAACACCTCCTATCATTGTTTAAATGTGCTGTACTATGCAATTGTAAAGAGGAGGAAGCTGAAGAAGAGATTAAACACTGAGAAAATGCCTCTATTTTAGTATATTCTCTGTTCTTTATCCATTTTACAATAAACCACATTTCCTCATAGACAGGCCCAGAATCCAAACAGTTAGTCAGACTTCTACAGAAGTTTACATTTTATTTTGTTCATGTAAGGTTTTCCTGTTCTCGGTCTTTAAAATCATATAGAACTTTTTTTTTCCTTTTCCTCATCCTAAACGTCTCCTCATATCCTCATTTCGACACTGAAATATTTGAATGAATTCTAACAAACAAGCAAACAGAATCTTCTTACACTTCCCTGCAAAAAAGTCTTTCAGGCAGCAGCTGAGTAATACCAATGCATTGTGTAAAATCTGTCTGGCTGATCAGTAGATACTTCAGGTGTGTACTAAATCTTAGATAATGAAATCTATATAGTCTGTGCATACAAAGGTGTCACTTCCTTGAATAGGAGTTTGAAGTCTTCCAAGGACAGTTTTTAAAGAAAAAAGTAATAATAATTAAAAAATGATGAGAAACTTGTTAGCTGACTGTCTTGTCATGTAGCTACTTTAGCTACTGTAGCCTGGATTTTTAAAATCTTCATATTACTGTAATTATATTTTATATCTAAATAAAATATGATTCATATTCTTGTCTTTTTTTCAGATTTCTTTTGAAACATTCTTATGTTTTCCTATGCTGTAATAGCTGTGAGAGACTGCCTTCTATATAGGCTGCAATTAGAGAGGACAGAATGAGATTGCAGTGTGTCAAGAGGGCAAAGAAGGGAATTGCCTACCTGAGGCCAATGAAATAGCTTGAGAGCGCTGAGCAGTATTATGTTACATCTAAAGGCAATGCAGAAAACTAACCAATCCTTAAACTGGCAATAAAGTGTTTGCTTCTGAAACTGATAAGTGACATTTTAAAGGCATAATGTGATGAGGAATAGGACTAATTTTGCTTTCTCTTATTTACTTGGATCTGTGACTTGTATGCGCTTGTGTGTTACATTCCCCTGTGTATATTTTGTGTTGTAAACTATTCAAGTTTTTGTGTGTGTCAAGCCTCCTTATGTTTATTTTCACAAGGAAAAGACATTTGGCTTATGTTTTATTTTCAATTTTTCCAGGAGCCCAAAGTAGTGAGTCACAGAATCATAGAATATCCTGTGTTGGAAGGGACTCAAGGATTGTGGAGTACAACTCCTGACACCACCCGGAGCAACCTAAAAGTTAAAGTTAAACCATATATATATAAATATACCCCTTTATATATGAGAATATTTTAAATATAAGAATTGTCCAAGCACTGCTTGAACACCGACAGACCAGGGGCCATGACCACTTTCCTGGGGAGCTTGTTGCCGTGCTTGACCACCCTTTTAGTAAATGACGTTTTCCTAATCAATCGTAGAATCCCAGGTTGGAAGGGACCTCAAGGTTCATCTGGTACAGCTTTCTTGGCAGAAGCATGATCTAGGTAAGATGTCACAGCATACTGTCCAGCTGAATCTTAGAAGTGTTAAGTATTGAGAATCCACCACTTCCCAGGGAAGATTATTTCAGTAAGTGATCGTTCTCATTGTGAAAAACTTTTTCCTCTTGTGTCCAGTCTGAATCTCTCCGAGAGTAACTTCACCTCTTGTCTTTTCTGTGTGACTCCTTGAAAAAAAGTACTCTAATTTTTTAGTTATGTTTAAGCCTCTTTTCACAGTGGTTTAAAAAATCTGACTGTTTCTAGAAATGCTAAACTGTTGCGTTGTAGTACAAACAGAAGGTCTTCTGGTTAAGGAAGGGTGAAATGTTTCAACTGACAAGTATTTATGTACATATGTGCTTGCGTATACATTATGTATATATACATATTCATATGTATGCAATAAATGTATGCATTTAATATATAATGTGTATATATACATTCATATATGTAAAATACAACTTTATGTATATAATACTTATGTAATGAATAAATTACAATACTTACGTAATGACCAGTGATAATAAAAATATACAGAAACTTGATTGAAGATTCCAGAATGCTCAGGTGATTTTTTTTGTCTTAAAATTCTGGTGGGAAAGTTATCATTTTACTTTTTTCTTTATAGTTACAATTTCAGTAAAACTGTTTTCCATTAAAAGGAAAAGTAAGTGAAAAAATAAAAGTAATTTAACAAAAAACCTTCCCTTCGGGATTTTTTTGACAGGGTTTACTGTTGGATTTCAGCAGGCCTCTGCGTTTGAGGAGATGTTGGTTTGTATTGCGAGGTATGCTCGCTGTGCTTTCTACTGTAAGCTCTCTAAATCATAAAATACTTCTAATACTGTTTAGACTTACCATTATCCCACTCTTACATTTGACTGAATTTGGCCAACAAGTTAAAAATCCACTGCACCTAGAAAAAAACTTGATCTCAGTAAGCCTAATTTCTTCAGAAACCAGGCGAAGGCAGTGTTATCAGAAGACAAAAAGATAAAGTGCTCATAAATAAGGAAATGTAGAAATATGTTTAGTAATCAGATCAGTGTTTTTTGAAAAGAGCTAAGGATTTTTCTTGGCCTGGGGGCGGGGATTGATTACTCTCCGATCTCGTCTATAATTTGTCAGTCTTCAGTTATTTTGATACCTGTGATTTTGTAACATAAGCAATGACACTTTAAATTCTCCTCCTCCTCCTCTTTTCTTGCAGATTCTGTTTAACTGAAAAGTGTGTTGAAAGAAAGGAGTTAGAAAGAAGGGAGTTTGTCAAAATTTGTATCTGTTGTAAGAAAAGTCAGATTTGGGAGAGGAAAGGCAAGAAAGAACTTCCAATGTTTTAGCATGCATTAGAATATTAATAGACAATTATCACGATTAAATAAAAACCCCTGGTTTCTAAGTAATGTGCTAGTTTTCAAAACCAAAGTATTCCTTGTTGTCTTTTACTTGAGAGATATAAATCAAATTGCTAAAGCAAGGAAATGCCAAAGCACGTCTTCTACTTATCATGACATGTCCATCCATTTCTCTTTTCTCAATTGAAAACTTAGGCAGGTTTGAAATCTTAAATTGTTAATTTTCTACTCTCTCTCTTTATTTGAATGTCCTTTATTTTCTTGTGCAGTCAAAGAAGCAGGAGTATAAGCTTCCATGCTGTGCGTATAAATAACTCCTCTAGCAACTGGCAAGAATTAATACATGATATTAGCTGCAATAGCTGCATTAGCTGGAACGGTTTACCCATGATACATTAACTAATAAACTTGTATCTATTTAAGAAAGACCTAATTATGATACCTTTGTTACATAGACTAAACCACATTGTTTATTACAAGAATACCTACATAAAAAATGAATAGAACATAATTTGTTATCATTTCATTCAAATGAGATGACTTAAAGGTAATTTCTACATTTTAGACATTTAGTTTATGGCGTTCCCTGACTGGCTATAATTGCTTAAATGTTTGTCATTATTAAGATTAGATCAGTTATAAATATTTTATTAGGAGAAAATATATTCTTTCAGGTGTTTTCCAGTGTCTTTATGCCTGTAATTCTGTGCATCTGCATACAAATAAAAATGATGCTCAATTAGCATATTGTTCTCCTACCACATCCTTCTGTTTTGGGTGAGTCAATCTTAAAACACCCTGAAGATTGTTTTAATTTTGCTTCCAAAGTCCGCTAGGAAAATTTTAGAGGGACTTTCCTTCCATCTCCCTGCCACTGTCATCTCAGCAGCCTCTGAAATCAAGTTATGGCTGTTCCTAGGCGTCTGGAGGTCTGTCCTCTACCATTTGTAACATGGTTTGATATGGCAATGGGAGGAGCAGGTGCTGCAACCCCCTTGTTTTAGGCAGCAACCTGGAGACCGCTGTGACAAACATGCTCTGTTGGTTTCTTTTGTAATGAAAACCTGGAGTGTTATGATGTCTAAATAATACTGTGGGATTTTGAGGGGCTGTGGGTTGGAGATGCTTTTGCTCAGTGCCCTGAATCACCTTCAGAACTGTTATCACTGTCAATGGCTGTGGTCTTCTTTCTAGGAAGGGCAAGATTTGCACTCTGTTAGTCCCAAAGGAGAAGGGCAGATCAGTCTGCCTAGATCAAGCCATTGAAGGGGAAAGCAGACAGAAAAAAACCCCAAATTTCATTCTTTACAGACTGGTATGGCAGGATTGCTGCAAACAAAAATATTGTAATTTTTAGACACACAGTTTAAGAAAAAGAAAATTGAACCTTCTGAAGAAATGAGACATATTCT
>JAOEHY010017050.1:0-15330 GCA_025447955.1 Psilopsiagon aurifrons
GCATAGTGCGGATGAGGGTAATATTGAGTAGAGTTAGCCATGTCTACTGAGAAATAGCTCTATTTTGGCCACAGAGAGATACCTTTCATTTAAAAAAATGGTAAAAATGCTCATCTTAAGGTGAACACTCGGTTTTCATTCGTGGTGTCTTTTACTACTGGCATAGTTGGAAGAATCTCAGTAAGAACTGCACTTCTGGAAGAGGGGTAATAGCTAAAACTCCAAAAGCTGTTTAGCTTCCTTCATACACAAGTTTGGGGATCAGAACTCTTTCCTGTGGAGGTGTGTAAGACTGCAACAGTCACAGCAAATCCTAGCGTACTATCAAGAAATCTCAGTATCGTAAAGGTAGAAGATCGACAGCTTTGGAAGGATACTACAAAGTTACGAAGAGCAGTGGAGCCACCGAACCTCACCACACAGAAACTGTGCACAGCATACCGAGATCAACAAAGAGAGGCTCATGCTACAGTGCCAACAGATGAGGTTCCAGCATCAGAAGGGATGTAAGATTGATATTATCGTAAGATTGCAGTAATTTCCATCTTTTACAAAGTAAAGCCTGGAGTGTCTGTACCTGTCTCACTGAGGTCCCAGAAGAACTAACACCTCCTTGGTGCAAAAAAGTATTTTGCCATACACTCCTTCTTGACATTGTTTAGTGGTGGACTTGATCTTAAAGGTCTTTTCAACCTAGCTAATTCTGTGATTCATCCTACTTTCTCAGAAGTGTTGTGTGTAATTTATCTAAGTTTGCTGGTACAAGATGTTTAGCTCAAAACAATATAATATAAATTCATCCTAGCCACTGATTTCCTGTATTTCATTTTTCTGTGTTATAAGAACTTCATTCTAGTACACAGAACAAATATATCTGTGACTGAATTTTCCTTTCTTGTGTCACTATTAAAAATGGTGTTCCAATTTTGTAATAGGCCCATTGAAGTTTTATAATTTATATTGTTCTCAAACTTAATAGGCTATTACAAGAAAATATACGCACTAATCATCTTTATTCTCAGGCTACCCTGTACTATCTGGTGAATTGAATCAATAACAAAGTGTAGAATTAAAGTTAGGACTGAAGAACATTCAACATTTTCATATATACTTTATCAATAAAGATAGACATACACTTTATGCTTTTTGGAACTGCGACCTACACCAAAGTTACTATTATGAAGAAAAATTTATATGTATGTATATCAAAATACAAAATTCATTTTCTATCTAATTTTGGAATAGTATTCTGCATTATAGCCGTCATATTTTTAATACTGTGCCTTAAAAAATTTAACAGATACTCAGGCAGAATTTGTTGAGTGCCAGGAACTGTTAAAATTCATTGTGTATATGCTTGGCAATTCCTGTTTCTCTTTAACAGCACATTATTTTTTTTACCTCAGCTTTTCCTATCCAGCAGTGCTTGAGTGTTCTTTAATGTTCTCTATATAACAATCAAAATGTACTGCACCAGCAGCCATCCTAAACTGTATTAAAGCATATAAACGAAATCTAGCTGTAGTCCTATGATGACTTAACGTCCTTACTGCATTGCCCCCCCCCATATCCTCCAAGATAGACAATGTATATGACTTCTAGAAATTAATAGTGGAACTTGGAAAAATGTCTTTCCCATTCTCTATTTTTGTAAGTTTTAATTGCACTAAAAAAAGTGAAAAAAAAAATATTTGCATATGAATGCAAGTCCCCTGTGTTCTGGCAAGTGCCTTGTGTTCCTGAATGAAACAAACAAACAAACAGAAAAAAGGCCCAGTTCATTACAGGTACAACTTTTAATGGAATAGCAGTAAGCAAAAGTAAAACAATTCATTCCTCACTGCACCCAAAATCACAAAAATTCTGATTGATTTTATTAGAAAATAAAATTCACTGAGTGTTACATGGCAGATTCTGCACAAACAATCTAGATTAAAAGCATCAGTATTCAAAATAGAGCTAGAAAACTTAAAAGTCAATAAACATAATTTAAAAAGATAAACTGAAGCAAGCTTGGAGCAAACTGCAAAGAAATTCTAGACTTTGTAAAATATATTCTTGCTTCTTTGATTTTTTGGTAAGGAAACTTTTAGTATGCTTTGGCTTTTATACCTATACTGGATAATACATATATGCTGAGCAAGTCAATCAAAGACTCCCATCTTTTCAGACATATTCGGATTCTTCATTCCCAACTTCTGGAAAAAAACAGCTTTATTTTTAGAAAGATAATTTTTTTCACAGAGTTCTGAAATGGCTGTACGTAACCAAAATAAAAGGGTATTATAACCTAAGAGTTTATCAAGGAAAACTACTTAGCCTTCTTTCTTTTGTATTATTTATGTCACAGTATATGAGCTGTGTTTCTTCATAAAATGACAAACATAATTGGGTAATTGTCAAGTCCACTGGAACTACACACTTAATTTTATAGTTGCAAGAGAGAAAAATTGTAAGTAGTTTTAAATTTATCTGGAAATTACTCAGTTCATATTTTCCACTCTCATTTTGTTCAGATGTATGTGGCGGCAATGGTCAAGCTAGATAGTGACATTTTGCCTAGAGTTCAAGATTTCATTCCCTCCAGCTGCATTCTAAGGCTTATTATCATCCCCCTGTTAACACAGCTGCACAGGATGAGTGTTGCTGCACAGTTAGAGCTCTTCCATTTTGCTTAAAATATTGCCTGTATGATAGACAGTATTTTGTATGGTGAGAATATTATTTATAGTGAAGCTCTCAATTGATTTCTGGGCCCACAACTCAAATGCCAGTGGAACAGTGAAGCTGAAATACATCTAAAAAGATTTAGTGTTAAACAATGCATGGAGAAAAATCTGTTCAACTCTTTAGAGATTAGACATTTTCTTCTCTAACAGATTGAAATTTTACCTTCAAATTCACAAATTTCTCCAGAGATTCCAGGGTCGTTGATTTGGGAAGGGCTGGAAGCCCTCAGTCTTTTTCCATGTGTCCTGTGTTCAGCAGTAGCAGTCATTTTTCCCCGTCTTAGTAGCTGGTGCTGTGCTGCATTTTTGACTTTCGGCCTGGGAACAGTGCTGATAACACTGATATTTTTAGTTGCTGCTCAGTAATGTTTACTCAGACCATGGGCTTTCTGAGTCTCATGCTCTGCCAGGGAGGAAGCTGGGAGGAAGCCTGGAGGAAGCAGAGACAGGACACATGACCCAAACTGACCAAAGAGGTATGGCATACCACAGCACATCGTGCCCAGTATATAAACTGGGGAAATTAGCTGGGTATCAGTCCATGGGTGGGGAGTGGTTGTATTCTCTTCCCTTGTTATTTCCCTTATCATTATTATTATTGGTGGCAGCAGTATGGTTTTGTGTCATACCTCGCTTACTGGACTGTTCTTATCTCAACTCGTGGGAGTTACAGTCTTCAGATTCTCCTCCCCATCCCTCTGGAAGCGAGTTGAGGAAGGGGTGGGGGGGAGTGAGAGAGCAGTTGCATGGTTCTGGGTAGCCAGCTGGGTTTAAACCATGACACCATGACAGTGCTGCAGATGGTAAAGCAACAAAAAAAAGCAAACAGTGGATATTTACAAAATTGCACAGAAACTTTTGAGATTTTTGCTTACCAGTTTTAACTCCAGTTATTAGCCATACCTGAAAATTACCAGCTGTCTAAGTTGTGAAAAAGCAATGAATGTTTCAAAATGAAAGCATGAGCAACAGGACAGTCCCACGAGGTAAATAATTTTTCAAAGCAACATGAATATTTTGGCCCTTAGGATTTGAATTCTACCATTGATAACCCCCTCTCCTCACCCCTCCTTGGAAATGAAGAAGTTAAAAAGATGAGTTACTTTTGTGACCGCCATACTCAACAGTTTCATGGGATTAGGAAATTTAGGTTTATTTGATCTTTAGTGATGAGTACATAACAAAAATTATAGCAAAAATCATCCAGAGAGGAAGTAAAACCCCTTCATATTCCTAAGTGACTTTACTTGGGAATGAACAAAATGTATCCATACTACTGAAGGACAGTAAGGCAATTTAGAAGATTTCCACCTCATAGCTGACTCTGTGATCTTCATTCTATATCAGTTTTGTCAATTTCATAAAATGTTCCTCGCAATAAAGCAAATGCTTCAGTTAAGATGCACATTCTTATCTAGGTCTCTTATTTCCATTCTTTATGATCATAAAATGAGCTTGAAGAAAGTATTGTGAATTAAAAAATGCCAAGACTGTGGGAGTGTCTTCTACATTGTGCACATGAGATGAAAATTTAAAATGGTTATCTAAACCATTCCCAATTTTGCATATTCTTGATATTTTTCTTTATTTTCTTCTGGTTTTGTTTTTTAGGTGTTGGGTTATTTTTTGGTTGGTTGGTTGGTTGGTTGGTTGGTTTATTTTTCATTTTATTTTTATTTGGCTAGTTGGTTTGGGGTTCGTTGTTGTTGGTTGTCTTCTGATCTTCACTGGCAGATACAATCAGAAAATATTTTATTCTTTCTTCTATAAAGTACTATCAATATATATGTTATGGAAGTACTGCTTGCAGTTCCGGAGTTAAGAATGATCTAAGTTTTGCATACAAAACAAACATCAAATGGCCTTATTTTATAACAAAGCTCTATTCCTCAGTATTGTTCTGAAAATTTCAACATAGGCTTTCAGCAGTGAATTTTTTAAATCACAAGTTACTTGAGCTTAACATATATTCCTTCTTTGTCTTCAATTATTCTCAGAATGCAATTGGTAAAGCGATTCTCTATGTCCTTTGGCTGAAACTTGAGGATTCTTTGGTACAGCCTGTATGTCATGTCCCATAGGATGAAAGGATTTTTCCTCTAAAAGTGCCATTCCTGAAGTTGGTTCTTACACAGGGATTTATAAATATAATTCTACTGCAAAAAAATTCCATACAGAACTCTTCTTTCAAAGCTCACCAGCTTTCAGGTGATTATTCTGGTATGGTTATCTGCCCTTCTTCTTCTCCCCCATTTTTTTCAATTTATTCTAGCTTTTTTCATGGGAAACAGTTGCATTTTGAAAGATAGCACCTTAACTGAATTGCATTAAGAACAATAAGAAATCGTAACTATTTTGAAAAGGAGTGAAGGATGAGCTTTGTTGAGTTTTTTGTGTCTGGTGAAAAATGTTGAAGAAATGGTTATTTAACTTAATCACTTTCTTTTCTTTTCTTTTTTTTTTTTTTTTTTGTTTTTCAACTCTAAGTTTGTGTTGAATAGCGTCTTCCTGATAGGTTTGCTTAATTTGTTTTTATATACCTCCAAGAAGAGATATTTCACAACCTTGTTCACTTGCTAGTTTGTGTATTTAAGTATTCATATAGTAAGAAAGCCTTTCTTAATATCAAATTTCTAAATCTTCCTTTCTGTAAACTAAGATCATTATTTCCTGCCCTATCCAGCATAGAGAGTGCTGTTGTCTTTATAAAAAGTTTTTGTTTGGTACTGAAGAATTCATTTCTCTGGAGTCTTCTCTAACTTGAAAAATCAGTTCTTTCAACATTTCTGTCAGTCATAGTTTACAAATATATTGCCCTCCTAATTATTTTCCATAAGATGAACCCAGTTAGTCGGCACCCAAAGATGTTATTCCCAAAACTGGCCGAAATACTCCAAGAGATATTATAAATGTCAAATAAAGCAGAGGAATGATTTGTATGCATCATTTAGTGAGTGAGTCTCTCTGAATATGTTAAACTAGGAACTTTCTTTCCAAAATAATTTCCCATTTCCATATACTTATGTATGTATACATCTCATTTCACATTTCTAAGAGCAGTACTTTGTCCTCCTTTAACTCAATGCTGTTCTCTTGACTTTTATGGTTTATTTGGTCTATGAAGATTACTTTGAACTCCAGTCCTCTTTTCAGTAGTGTCACCTACCCCAGCTTGGGTGTCTGTAGTTTTTGTGGAGTTAAGTTTATTTTATCTTGTAAGCTAGTGATGAAAGGCCTGACCAGAACAGGATTCAGAGTAGACTTTCTAATCAGAAAACAAATCAATGCTAATTGATCCCTGAGCATGATTTTTGACCGTCTTTGTGTCTGTGTGGTGATTTCATCACAGCATTCACTTGCAGAAATGGTAAGCAGAACTTTTCATTCTAACATCAAAATATACCATACATATTGCCTTCTGCCTTATCTGCTAGGCCAATCGCCTTGCCAGGAAAGGAAATTTGGCTGGCTTGACATGATTTGTTTTTGACAAATCTACTTTAACTGTTTCTCATCACCTTCTTTTTGTTTTGATTTTTGTAAATTGACTGTTGTGGGTGTAGAGGATCTTGATGTGAAGGATTTTTGAGCTAGACTAGCTGCTGGGAGAGCTTTGAGATAGCAGAGGAATGTTGCTGGGAAAGCTTTGAGGTCATAGAGGAAAGTTGCAGGGCAAGTTTGGCAAGATAAGAAGGAAGGAAGAAAGAAGCGAGGAACCAGTATCCAATGAGGAGATGACAGCGAAAAGCAGGCATCCATTCAAGGCGACTAGTGAGTAAGATATCAACCAATGAAAAAGCGAAAATACCCACGTAAACAACAATAGCTAGCCAATTGCATTAGCAGCTCATACAAGTGGGCACTTTGTATAACCTATATTAATCCTGGATTTTTGACAAATAAACAGTTGTGTTCTGTAACCAGAAACCGTACATATCTGCAGATTGTTTTGTAATTTCTTCCATCTTTTTGAGTATCAAAGTTAATCTGTCTGGTCTATAAACTCCTAATAATGTGATTCTTTTAAATTAACGCAATCTTTCAAGATTATCAGGTTGGTAGTATATATTGCAAAAAGTTATTTGTAACTACCTGACTTTGCTATTTTAAATTAGCAGAGAATAGTGTGTTTTATGGACATAGTTTTTACAGGAAATTGCTTTTGACATCAAATCTTTCCTAGATATATATCAGACAGGGACCGAAACGGAAAATAGGGGATTGGCCCAAAGCTTACTAGAAGTGATGGAAAGCCCAGCTGAGGCTTCAGACTTTGGATAAGGCTCTTAGTATGTGTCTGGCACTTGTATCAGCCTGGCACCTGCATCAGTTTGACAGACAGATCAATTTATGAGCCTGCCTATGCAAACTGAAAAGTCTTTAAAAAGGCTTTGCTGCCATACAAAATGGAAAGCAGTGACATACTGACCATAATTTCATCGATAAATATAGCACTACATACTTTGTGGGAGTCTCCATTGTGCTAGTGTTTTCTGTGTCAGTAATTACAAACTTTAAGAATACAACTGCAGTGTATTATAGTAGAGAAAGGAAAAGTGAAGAATTTAAGGAATTCACTCAGATGAAATGCTCTAAGAATTTGCCCTAAAAAATATGCTATAATAAAACCTGTAGCCAATTAAAATATCTGGAGACAGTTTATGGTATTCAAAGATTCTGCTTCGTTAAAAAAAAAAAAAAAAAAAAAAAAGGAAAAAAAAAAGCCCACCAAAAAAACCCCCCAAAAAAACCCCAAAACCAAACCACTAAATAAAAGCCAAACAAAACCAGCCACATCCAATTTTTTTGTGTGCTTTATTTATGCAATTGTAACGTCGCCATCTGGTGGTTGTTTTAACATTTAAAATGTGAAGTGTTTGACCAGCTGTTGATTTGTGGTTATAGGGTTTGAATCTTACAAAAACATATTAAAAAATACAAAACAAAAACAAAAACAAAAAATGGGTTAAAATACTGTTGAAGGCTTTTTCCAAAACTTTTGCAAAATTTTTGCTAAATAGAACATGAGATGACAAAAAAGGTCACCATCAGAGTAATGACTCTCATAACCAAATGTAGGGAATAGAGGTTATTGTTATAAATTTAGCCAGGATGCTCTATGGACATAAAAGGTGAGATATGTTTGGGTGCCTATATTCAGGGAAATTAATTTGACCAATAAAAATGTTGTCAAAGAATATATATTAGGTTCCAAAATTAAAGACAGGATTTATCTTACCCAACTTCAGGTACAGAAAAATTAAACCAGCTAGTTGTCTGGGATACTTCTGTTGTCAGTGAGTACACATCACTTTAAATACCAATTCATCTTCACCTAATAGCGGCATGTAAAATAAATATGTTGAAGCACCCTCTGGAAGGGCTCATCTCTGCCTTTAGTTGATTAGCTGAATGGCTGTGCCTAACCTTTATACAAGTAAAGAAAGATGAAATCCAGACTAAGGTTAAGTGTTGGACATTCTCGGCTGCCCAGAAAATCTTCCTTTCTGTATCTATCTTGTTCATCAAACAAACCAGATGACTGTGAGCTGTTGAGGCCAGAAGGATAGTAACAAAGTAGCGGCTGGACTTGACCTGTTTCCAGACGCATTTCACGTACAGAAATTTATGCACTATATCAAGGGATTGTAAAGTGTAACTATGACTTCACTATTTTGTCTTCCTACTGGGAGAGAAGAGTAAGTGAGTCAGCTTAACAGTAAACAAGCAGCCTTTTAGTGCCTGGAACCATGAACCTGGGCTGCAAAATGGATGTCATTTAACAAATTATCAAGGTACAGAACACCTTTTTTTCCATCTATTGTATGCTCTCTCTTACATATACATGTATATCATTATACAATCTGCTGTTAGAAGACATTTTTAATTGCCAAGCATTACTTCAAAATTGTGCTACATTAATGTCTCAGCCACTCCAGGCAATAGCAAACTAAAGCCTTGAAATATCATTTTCCATTAAAAATTTTTGTGAAATCTGTACTTGACATATTGGATAACTACTGGGACATATCCTTGAAAGTTGCTGTGAAAATGCTGCAAGTTTGGCATGGTCTGCCTTGCCCTAGAACAGAAAATCAAAGCAAGATATAACAATAAAGACTACTGTTTTAACTATGACTTTAGAGTATGATTGTAAAGGAATACCGTATATTTCTGGTTAAGAGATAAGGAACCAAAACTCACAAAATATAACATTTTATTTATTTTGTTGATGGAACCAATCCCTTATTGCTACCCCAAACTCTTGTTATAAATATGCATCACTGTATACCAACACACCACCACAACCAACACACATTTGTAAACTTTGACAGTATGCTAGACTTCTTTGGTTGTAATATTAGGTTTTACACTGTACTGTGAGAAACTAATGTTTCATGTAATATGCTTCATTACCAGTTTCAGTTCTCATGCAGTCCTTGATGATGTGTAGCATCTCCTATCTGTGGGACCAGTCTCAGCAGTCATTGAGTTCAAGCAATGCATGGTCCTGTAACAGAGTTTTGGTGTCTTGATCAATAATCTTGTCATGGAAAGCCAAACAACCTAATTAATTTGCCATTAATGTTGCTTATAGAACTATCTAAACACAACCAATTAAACAGGGAATTTGGTTTATGGTCACACACTTGAGACAATGCAAAAGAGATTTAGCTGAGCATTTCTGTTTCCATAAGTTAAGAATGACTTTTGACAAAGAGCATCAGAGTTATTCCAGATTTAAGCCCATGCAACTTTGCACTACAAACAGCATAGATATGAAGTGTTAGACCGCTCTAGAATTAGATACCCCATTGATACTGCTGAATCACATATGAAAGTCTGTGTTCTGAAGAAAGTGTTGCAAAAGTACTGAAAAAAAGTAAGAAAAAAAGTACCTCATCTGCAAAAAAAGGCATGAAAGAATATTCACTTTTAGGTGGACATGCTGTATCTAATGTGTTTATTTAACATGATAACTTCACAGTTGCCTCAGACCTTGGATTTCTTGCACTGAGCAAATCTTGGTCATTAACAAATGTATAGCACAAAGGAACTTAATGATCTTTCCCTAAGAAAAAGAAGAAATATGTGGCCCTTTGAAAGTAAACAGTACAATGCAGTTAGGTTTTTGATGCTCTAGGTCAACCCAGAATCATCAACAAATGCAAGAGAATAGAGAAAAAACCTACCATGGTTTATGACATGTTGGAAATTTGTATTTTCCCAAAATGCTCTTATTCAGGGAATTTACATTTTTATTATAGCAATTAAACCTAGGTAGCATTTAAAAAAAAAAATAGCCAACGCAAAATTAAATTTTTAGATTTTCCAAATAAATTATGGGAATTGGTCACATCTGGAGCTAAACAATCTCTATGTGTATCAAGGTTTAAACCCAGCTACAACTCACCCAGTTCACTCCCTCACTTCCCCCTCTTTCTTCCCCCCACTCCCAGAGGGGATGGGGAGGAGAATTGGGAGAATGTAACTCCCACAGTTTGAGATAAGAACAGTCCAGTAACTAAGGTATAACAGAAATCACTACTGCTACCACCAATAATAATAATGACAAGGAAAATACAAGGCAACACAATACAACTGCTCATCACCCGACAACCGAGTCGTGAATTAACTCTTCCTGGTTCCTGTCCCCAGTTTTTAGATCCTGGGCATGATGTGCAGTGGTATGGAATACCTCTTTGGCTAGTTTGGGTCAGGTGTCTTGTCTCTGTTTCCTCCCTGCTTCTCCTCTTCCCTGGCAAAACATGAGACTCAGAAAGTTCTTGGTCAGACTAAACATTACTGCAACAACGAAAAACATCGGTGCTATCAGTGCTGTTCCCAGTCCAAAAGTCAAAAACACACCACTGTGCCAGCTACTAAGAAGGAGAAAAATGTCTGTTACTGCTGAACCCATGGCAGTGTGCCATATCTAGATGCAATGAATTGCAGCTTAGAGAATGAAGATATTTCAGATGGAATAAAGCTTGAAAAAGGATGTAGTATTTAAGCTAAGACTGTCCAACTTGCAAATTTTGTGACTAAATCATTGGTGACTTTGATTTATAACATATTTGCCCAGCTTCTCACTGAAAATATTTTAAGGAGAACTAGATTTCAATTTTATTTCCAATATCATTGTTATAAAACTTATTTTAGCAGAATGACAAATATTTTGAAATTATACATTTGAAAACATTTTTCCTTTTACTTTTAATTTTCAATTTAGTTTAAAACTGTGTGAATTTTTTTAGACTAACAGTTGAATATATAATGTGAATGCTTTTGAAAACAAAAAAAAGGTGAAGTAATGAATAAATACAATTAACTTTTTTGTGAAACACGGGGAAAAGGGAGTTTTTCAGTAATTTTTATAAATGCTAAAAAAACCCTTAAAACCCTAACTTTTACCTTCCAGGCATCATAATTCCCTATTATCCTGTCGCTCATAAACTCTGTTATCAAAAAATTGGGTCAGAGTTGTGAAGTTACTCTGAAATGCTGCTTACAATGTATGTTATGGCTTGTCCAGTCCAGACTAAAGCAATATTCATTTTTCAGCATGAAAATATGGCAAATTTTGTAAATAGAATAAAAAAGCACAAAACTTTCAGACTCCAAAAACATCGTACGCTTGATATTCAAGATTTTGGTACATCAAAGCATCTACACACAAAAAGTCAGATGAAAATATGAATAGTATATATGGATTGTAGCATTCTTTGAGATCACATTTTTTAAGCTTCAGTACCTATTTTTAATCTGTGATATGTTAATATGCACATATATTAATATAAATATAATATGTGCTACAATATTCTTATTTTTTTAGCAATAAAGTCATGCAGTATATTTAAAAATTTATAACTTTCAGTCTTTTCTCATAATATTAGCTTATTGTTTACTTTGGATTGCATCACCCTTTTTGTACCTCTCCTGGATTTGCAAAATAAAATAGATTTGGATTGCACACAAACATAGCATACTTCTATTTACTGTAAATCTGTATCAGACCAAACCAGCATTGTTTACATAGGAATAAAGTGCAATATAATAAAAGATTACTGAAATGAATTGTATACAAATAAACCACAAATAAACTAAGTGCTATCTAAATGTATGATGAACTGTTGATTAATAATGCATTAGAAGTTAACACTGAAATCAAATTAGTCATCTCAGGAAGTCTGTATGCATTTTTTTTTTTCCTTGTCACTGATGGTGCAGTAATAGTTTTTAAAGCAAGTGTGTTTCTATAATGAGTTCATTTAGTATTCAGCGTAATAGCACTGATAATAATGAGCTCATTTGGTTTCCATTATATAAGCATTAGGTAATGGACACCTATATTAAAGTGTTACCGTTATGGTGGTGCTTTTTTTCTTCATTTGGTATGCAGTGCTAAATCTTTAAAGTAAAGCTTTTATGCAAATTGTGGATGTTTTTATCTTTGAATCATGACTAATTTTATGAATTCTGGAATCTTATTATTGTCAACAATAATAAGATTATTATTATTTTTGATACTTTTGATATGGGACTCAGTAATTTCACTTGCCAAGAGTTTTATTATCATTAGTTCCATCCCAGCTTTTTGCTTTCATCTTTTATCCCTGTCAGCTTTTTACATACTGCTACTTGTAGCATCATTCAACAAAAATAGACAGACACACTTCTGGAAATACCCTGTTAATGTTAACCTGTTAAAGTGTCATAGGCCAGTACACTGGCTTGTTCTCCAGTGGATGACATGTTTGGCTTACTGGGTACTAGAAACCCCCCTGACAATAGCTGATGCTGTACGTCCGTGTTTATAGTAGGGAAGATATTTATATTAAAAGATTTAAGTAGTAGGAAAGCATAAGCTGGAGTTTTATTTTATTTAAGGTTTATCATACTCCAAAATCCTTCAGAGTAGATGATGTGGAACAGTTTTAACTATTTAACTATGAAGCAATTTTAAGACTTAAAAATGCAGAATTCAGATCACTTTTGGTTTTTATTGTGTGTAAATATCCTAATAAAAATAGTAGTTACAGCTCTTATTGTCTCAGCTTTCTGTGTTCATTCTGATTTATTTTTTACATCTGCACTGCTTGGTGACCATTGCCCCTATGAGTGACCAAAACCAGTGACTGCTTTCTGACCTGCGTCTGTCCACATGACCCTAGCCCTAAGGCAGCGCATCCATATTTATTCCAATAGATCAAAGCTCAGACAGACCATACTGTTGTTCTTTCTTATGTGCAATGCTAAGATCTTCTAGCAAAGCTCGCAGGTCTGACTTCCCTGTCTCTGTCAGCCGCATAAATCCAAGGCAAAATACTACTGGCAATTGCAATCCTCAATTCAGATTAAACTACAAATCTCTGAAACTCTCAAACATTTTTTAAGTTATAATTTTTGTCTGGAATGACAGAGATAAATAAGAAAGAGAACTAAAGTACATGAACCCAATGACACTCATTTGAATAACAAAACATTATAGGAAGAGTCAGTGTCACTGTAATGTGTGCTGAAAGAGCATCTCTCAGTAAGCACCTACGTGAGTAACTTTCAGGACTGTGACTCCTTAGGCACAATTTCTCTAGCTAACTGATCTCCATGGGTCACTGAAGACTTGTACTCTCACTGGTGCACACTTCAGAGCCTAATTGCAACTGACTATGCAGCCAGTCTGAGAGAAAAGGATTGCTTGCTCATCCTTTTTAAATAGAAGTCAAGGGAAATGGAAACTTTTAATTCTTTTAGGCTCCTCATAAAACTCTTGAGCTCAGTAGTCTTGGAATAAGGGAAACAGTTAATATATATTGACAGGAAAACGTGCTTCCCCAAAATATCTTAAAGACTGCTTAATCCATACCAATGTTAGAATTAGAATGCTCCATTTTATGAAATAACACTGGAACTTTCCCCTGATTTCATGATAGCATTAAATCCCAAATGATCACAGATTTTTCGTTCTTGAATTGCAGAAGAACACTTTGAAGTTCTATAGAAGCACAGACTCAGCTCCAGCAATCATCAAATCAACTTCCTCATTGTCTGTTGATTTGATAATTTGTAGGGGCTTCTAAGCTGTTTGCAACCCACTGTGTGTTTAAAAATATTTTGACACTGTATATTGACAAAGATTTTAAACATTGTCTTAGAACTACATTAAAATTTCTGCTGCAATTGAGGTCAAAAAAAATTAAATTGCATATGTGGCTCTTTCATTGAAAAAAGGTAACTTACCCTCCAATACCAAGTAAAAAGGGATCTTAGATCATATATCAGCACTTGTGATTAAAGTCCTAATTCTAAAGTGCATTCATAAATATGGCTGATGTCAGAAATCCTCAGATGAAAACCATTGCTTTACCTTTTATTATGTATCCTACTGATTAATCAAGAATCAATACCTGAATACTTCTGTCTTAGTACATACACTACAATTTACACCTACTAGGAGATGTATCTTTTTTTCTATTTCTTTTTGGGTTAAAATCATAGAATCATAGAATAGTTAGGGTTGGAAAGGACCTTAAGATCATCTACTTGCAACACCTCTGCCATGGGCAGGGACACCTCCCACTAAACCATATCACCCAAGGCTATGTCCAACCTGGCCTTGAACACTGCTAGGGATGGAGCATTCACAACTTCCCTGGGAAACAAACTCCAGTGCTGCACCACCCTCACAGTAAAGGATTTCTTCCTTATAACCAATCTAAACTTCCCCTGTTTAAGTTTGAACCCATTACTTCTTGTCCTCTCACTACAGTCCCTAATAAAGAG
The DNA here is from genome assembly GCA_025447955.1 of Psilopsiagon aurifrons. Taxonomy (NCBI): domain Eukaryota; kingdom Metazoa; phylum Chordata; class Aves; order Psittaciformes; family Psittacidae; genus Psilopsiagon; species Psilopsiagon aurifrons. The sequence goes on from JAOEHY010017050.1 coordinate 14,514, forward strand.
TCCCTCCCCAGCATCCCTATAGGCCCCCTTCAGATACTGGAAGGCTGCTATGAGGTCTCCACACAGCCTTCTCTTCTCCAGGCTGAACAGCCTCAACTTTCTCAGCCTATCTTCATACAGAATATGCTCCAGTCCCATGATCATCCTTATAGCCCTCCTTTGGACTTGTTCCAACAGTTGGATGTCCTTTTTATGATGAGGACATCGGAACTGCACAAGTGAGATCTCACGAGAGCAGATTAGAGGGGCAGGATCACCTCTCTTGACCTGCTGGTCACACTCCTTTTGATGTAGACCAGGATGTGGTTGGCTTTCTGGGCTGCAAGGGCACACTGCCGGCTCATGTTCATTTTTCCATCGACCAACACAGCCTGGAGCTGTGCCTGAAGTTTCTCCGACCCAGGTGTAGGACCTTGCACTTGTCATGGTTAAACTTCATCAGGCTGGCATCAGCCCACATCACAAGCATGTCAAGGTCCCTCAGGATGGCATTCCTTCCCTCCAGCATATTGACCACCCACCCAGCTTGGTTTCATCGGCAAACTCGCTTAGGGCGCACTCAATCCCACTGTCCATGTCACCAACAAAGATGTTAAACAAGATCGGTCCCAACACTAATCCCTAAGGGACATCACTTGTTACTGGCCTCCAGCTGGACAGCCATTGAGCACAACTCTTTGCATGTGGCCATCCAGCCAGTTCTTTATCCACTGAGCGGTCCACCTATCAAATTGAGGTCGGTCCAATTTAGAGACAAGGATGTCGTGTGAGACAGTGTCAAACACTTTGCACAAGTCCAGGTAGATGACATCAACTG
>JAOEHY010017051.1:0-16725 GCA_025447955.1 Psilopsiagon aurifrons
AGAGAAGCTGTGGCTGCCCCATCCCTGGCAGTGTTCAAGGCCAGGTTGGATGGGGCTTGGAGCAGCCTGGTCTGGTGTGAGGTGTCCCTGCCCATGGCAGGGGGTTGGAACTGGATGATCTTAAGCTCCTTTCCAATCCAACCCTATCTGTGATCCTATGAAGCCATTTCTGCTGGAGTCGTTCTTAAGAACTGGGAGGGAACATCTGAAGAGATGAGATTCCTTCCTCAGATGAAGCTTTTGCAAATGACCCTGATGGGGCTGTGCCTCTGGCACCAGGAGGAAGTGCTGGCATTTGGGGAAGTACTGGCTAAACCAGCACAAGAGTGGTTTTGGTTGCAGTCAGTCCGTTGTGGTGCAAGTTACAAATTGCCTCATTGCTAGCATAAACAGTGCTCCGAATGTAACCATGGGTTGGGGTGTTTTAATGAAATGTGACTTATTTTGCTTTGTTTCATCAGTGTATCCACAGCGAGCTGGGAAACAGTGTCTCTCCCTTATACCTGCTGTCACACCAGCACTGCCAGCAGTTTCCCTCTGGTTCAGCATCATTCCTGCAGCAACTCTGGAAATTCCACCCTACATGTGATACACAAGTTCTTTACATATATGGCTTATAACCCTCTTGGAAAAAAAGTTAAGAAATGGGGGGTGTATAGCCAAAATACACCAATATTCCATAGAGAAATGCACCCCTGTTCTTCAAGTTGTTCCTGAGCCATAAAAATGAGCTCATGAACTTTCTGCAGAGGCAGAAGTTTTGCTAAGCTTCAGAGGGAAGATAAGCAATTATTTTTCCCCGAAGTGGAATATGCTCCTTTGCCTTGATTGTCCTCTTTTATTTCGTGATGGAATTGGTGAAAGAATAGCACCAGCACCTTTACACACATTTACTTCACTGACCCCTTCCACAGCCTTAACATTAGTGAATTAAATACATGGTGTACTGCCTGCTGAGTTCTGTCTAGGACAGCCCCATTTTGCAGTATACCATCAAGGGGATACTTGTACATCTACACACAGAGAGACAAAGCAGGCACAGGGCAACACTGTTGGCAGCAGGAACCTGCAAATTTGTTCTGCTTTAATATTAAAAATAAGAATCCAATTTGCTTGGTTTCAAGTGCCAACAAACCCAGCTACTAAGAACCGAAGAGATGCGCTTTTCACGGCTGAATAAGGGAGCGTTTATGTTCTCCATGGAGCAGATGGAAAATTGATCTGTCACATCCCTGCTGTCTGGCCTGTGAGAAATGCACTAGTGTTTGGTGCCTGGTAAGAGTGTAGCTATTCAGACAAATCAGAATTACATGTCAGACACAGAGATCAATGCAATCTCTTTGCTTGCAGACAATACACTTAAAGTCTCGCTTTGTCTCTACGCTGTAGAAACAAACGGACAAGTTCCTCACTCAGAAAACCCCAGAGAGCTCCAGTTTGCTGTTTCCTCCCAGAGGATTATTTCTTCTCATGCCCAGGGCACTCACTTTTGCTCACCCCATCCCTTCATGAACTCCCAGGAAAGCCATAGCCAGACTCTTCCCAGCAGCAAGCAATGTACCACCCAGCCAAATGAAGGGGCTGGATGGATTGCTTCTTCCCCTTGCTCTTGGGCAGCATGGGGAATACCCAGAGCTATAAACACACTGGCTCAAAGCCTGTTGTGGGCAACCACAGGCTGGTTAACAAACACCACTTCCATCGAAGCCTCTTTGGCCAATATTGCTCCTGCCTGAGAGCTTCATGGTTGGTTGCTGCCCAGCCACCAGCACCACATCCTTTCCAACCAGCCTCAGAGCCAGTAAAACGATCAAATAGGCATGGGGTCACGGTTTCACCATCAAGCACCATGGTCCTGCAGACAATATGCCCTCACCCCAGTGCCCCAGCAGGGTGGCAGGAGAGGGGCTACTGCGATGCCCCAAAAGGGAATCACCAAATGCCAGCACGTCCTGTTGATAATGTCCAACCCACAGTGGCAGTTTTGTTCCCTGTTATCTCTTCTGTCCAGAAGTGTGGTTTGGGATGGAAGTAAAGGTAGCAAAAGCAGAATGTAAATGCCAGGGAGGGTTTTTCCCCTAAAATACCTCCAGAAGAGAGGAACCTACAGTGAAACTGTGATAAAGGGCCCAGAGCATGTGCTGGCAGCTCTTTGGAAAGAAGAAGCTGGAGAGAGAGAGAAGAAGACACCATAACCTCTTCCTCATTGTAAAAACAGACTTGGCTGCTAATTTTACCCCCAGGGCAACTCTGGATGAGGCAAATGGTTGCTGCTTAGCAACTGCTGTGGCGGCACTTCTTAAGAATGTCATCCTTTGCATGGCAAGTCCCATGAGCACTAATTCTGGGTGTCTGTATGGAGGTACCATATCCTGGCCCTGCCTTGGCTCTAGTGGTACTTTGTACGCACATCTGAATTCACATAAGTATTTCAGGAGCGGGGGCCAGGCTCTTAGTTTGATATGTTTCTGCTTCTCTAGATTAAGGTTATCACAGGGCTCAGGATGGAGGGCAGAGATCGGGGGGAACTGGAGATCACCCAGGAGCTGGGTGGACCGTGTGTTGTACCTGCCTTGTGAAACCCCTGGAGCACAGATGGAAGCACTAGTCCCAACAAATGACACCAACTCAAGAGCAGGTTTTGCTTTAAAAGTACAGCAAGAGTTTTTCTTGAGGAGCTAGGCTTCTTGAGGCTCTGCAAAACTGAATCGGGCAAAGAAAGTCCTACTGACTTTTCACTTTACCCATGTCCTGGAAGAGTCTGTTACCATGTGCAAAACTCTGCTAAGGCAGACAGAAAGTTGTTCCACCCCACACTGTCCATAATACTTTTGTGCTTTGGGCTAAGTCTACATCCTAATCATGACTTCCAGGACTTAGCTGTCCATCTCCTATGTGTGACTCCAAGGGTGTGCCCCGAGACTGATACTGGTCATAGGGAAGGAGAAACATTCTTTAATGTGCTTTAACTTCTTTTAACTAAAAGGATGCTCCATAAACCTGTTTGAAAAATTAAACCCCCTCCCTGCCAAAAAGAATTCCCATTTGGGATTCTTCTTCCTAGCCCGAATTGGAACGGGAGATCGGTTGAGGAAGCAGCTACCAGGTAAATTCCAGGTTAGAGGAACAGAAACTTAGGTTTTGACCTTTGCTGCCTGCGTGCAACCTAAAGTGCAAATCAGACTCTGAGAAACCTGGAGAACAACCTGTGCAGCTCAGAGCAGCAGCAGGAGCCTGATCACAAATGCTTTCAAGGTAGGTGCCATCAGCGCACGCCTTATGGCAGGGGGCTTCTCTATGCTGTATTCACTTGGTCCTTTCCAATGAAGATGTGGTTAACCTCAGTTTGCCTGTGTAAGTGACAGGAACCTTCTCAAAGGGAGCTATCTCAGCTCTCACTGCCTGGGGAGGAGGCTGGTGTTAACACCCCCTGCGGGCGATGTGGGCTCTGACAGTGCCAACCTCTCCCTCTACTGACTGCAAAGGGAGCAGGCAACTCCTCCTCTGCTCAATGCTCAGCTTCAAGAAGAAATGAACCGACAGACATTGTGGACCTCCCGTTGACAGAGGAAGTCTAACTGAAAACCAGGATTGAACTAAAGGCCCCTAATAATAACACTTCCCCATTTGTGTGTTAAAATCCCTTTTTTTCCATGATCCAAGGCAAAGAACAACAAGGCTAGGGAAAATGACAGCTTCTGGAAAAGCTGTTGTTTCTGGCCATGAATGCAATGAATGTTGAATGCCTTGCTGAGGGCTCTTCACAAGGACAGGAATGACTTTCAACTGTAGGATGTGTTTTTCTTCAGTTCCTATTTGTCATGACAACAGAAATCAAGGTAATTTCCATCTTCCAGCCACCTTCTGCTCTCATTTGTATCATCGTATATACAACGACAACAGTTGTATGATTTGTACTTTACGCGTTATGATCGCATGTTCTTAGCCTGTTAATTTAATCCCATCAGGTTTTTTACCTCCTCTGCATGTATCTTTACTGAAAAATCCATGCACAGTTCTTGTTTATAGAGCAGAAAAAGGTAAAGTACAATAAAGAAAAAATACAGGTTTAATCCCAGCGGTTCTCTACTGAATCTCAAGCAAGAAGGGAAAGATCCAGGTGCCTCAGTTTCTCACAAGGCTCCTTTATTAATCAGTGACCTGATGGAGGGCTTGCACAAACTTAACATCAAAACACATACTTAGTCCTGCTCCACCCAGGAGCAGGAGGCTTCAGGTGACATGGGAACAATGAGCCATCTCTGGGGGCAGGTGAGATCCTCCATTGAGGTGCTACGGAGGAGTCATACCTTCAGCCTAAGATGAAAGGGGGCATGATGGTAATCAAGACCTCAATCTAACCCATAGAGAATCACAGACTGTTTTAGGTTGGAAAGGACCTTAAGCTCATCCTGTTCCAATCCCTTGCCACAGGCAGGGATGCTCCAGACTAGACCACATCACCCAAGGCTCTGTCCAAACTGAATGCTGCCAGGAATGGTGCATTTACCACTTCTCTGGGCACCCTGTGCCAGCGCCTCAGCACTCACAGAGAAGAACTTCTGCCTTATATCCACCTGAACTTCCCCTGTTTCAGTCTGAACCCATCACCCCTTGTCCTAACGCTACAGTCCCTGATGAAGAATCCATCTCCAGCATCCATGTTTGGTTTGTATCGGTTTAGAAGCATCTTAGTTTCTGACTTCTTAAGTATATAAGTTCTCAACGTTGCTTTGAGGGTAAATCTTTAGTATGCACCAGTTCATTCCCTAGTCATAAGAAGAAATGACTCCTTTCTCTCCCAAACACAGGACGAACAAGGTAGTTTCACTGCTTCTTTTTGTCTCTTAAAACAGAAGGCTCCACAGTGGGAGTTTAGTTATTGGGTTGATTGTCATAAGGATTTTGGGTTGATTGTTGCAGCTCTTCAAACTAGCTGCTGGAGAACAGTCCAAGATTGGCAAAGGCAAATGGATGAATACTATTATACACCCAATTCAAGTGATAATTACTCCTACGAAGATGTTTTTAATGAAAGCAATGTCTGCCAAATGGGCAACTATTTGGTGTTCTACACCCATCTCTCTACTGTCCTCTACACTCTGGCATTTCTGCTCAGCCTGCTTGGAAACAGCCTAGTGCTATGGATCCTATTCAAATACGAAACCCTCACATCTTTAACGACCATCTTCATCATTAATCTCTCTGTCTCTGACTTAGTCTTCTCCTGCATGCTGCCTTTCTGGGCAGTGGACCAGTCCGTTGGGTGGATTTTTGGTGAGTTCTTTTGCAAGGCAGCAAATGCTGTTTTCTCCATTGGCTACTACAGCGGCGTTTTCTTTCTGACATTCATGACTATCCTGCGGTACTTGGCTGTAGTGAACCCACTTTCAACCTTGAGAACCCAGACGCAGTGCTGTGGGTTTCTGGTGAGTTTGGCTGTTTGGACTGGCAGCACATTAATTGTGGTTCCTGAGGTTATCCACACCACAGTGCAAGAAAATTTGGGGGACAAGATCTGTGATTATGATGACTGGAAATGGAAGAAGGTGGACATTTATCAAAGAAATGTACTCTTCCTGCTTTCCTTTGGGGCTATTGTATTCTGTTACGTCAAGATACTGATAATCCTGCTTAGATCAAGATCTCGCAGAAAGCACAGAACTGTGAAACTCATCCTCACCATTGTGTTGGCTTTTTTCCTGAGCTGGGCACCTTACAACATCCTCAGCTTTCTGTCTACTTTCCCATCGCCTACCTGTCAGTATGAAAAAGACTTCAACCTCGCCTTTCATATCAGCCGTAAAATCGCTTTCTTCCACTGCTGCCTCAACCCTGTGCTCTATGTCTTTGTTGGAGTCAAGTTCAAGAGGCATTTGTTTCGCTTATGCAGCCAGTATTCATCCTGTAACCACAAACAAGTCTTCAGCCCCAGGGTCTGCTCTCAAGGCAAATTCCATTATGAAGATGCGTCTGTCTACTGAAGCGAGACCTCACTCGTAGCACTTATCCTGGATGAGCCTATCCAATTCTAAAAGCCATGGATAATCTCTAATTCTTAGAGGCACTTCCCTGAGAAAGACACAGAAATTTACTCTTTGCAAACATGCTGTGTATGGAAAGTCACAACAAAATGTGTCTGCGGTGGGATGGGGAGCTGAGGATGCTGAGAAATGACTTCATTAGCCTGTAAGTCTTTATGTTTTGTGCAGTGAAATGGATTTCCTCCCATTATAGTTCCTTTTTAAAAGCAAAAGAAGTATATTCCCTTTTTCTTTGGGAGCTGAAACATCAGGTTTTAACATACACAGTGTTGCATTTTGCTTTATCACCTGACTTAGAATACTTGGGTTGTATACAGCAATGGACACATGTATTTCTGTAGCCTTTAATGATTTACAGTGTTCATCAGTGCTGAACTCACTGCTTCTCTGTTTTGGGGACTCTCAGGATTAACTGGCCTGACAATAGCTACAAGAACTCTGAGTCTCTGAAGTTCTCCGCACAAATGTTCTTTTATCTCTTGATATATATATATATATATATATATAAATATATATATATATAAGTAGCTTAGCATAAAAGTAGTTTTTTTGACCTGAAATGTGAGGTTTGGGAGAGCTGTAGAAGGAACACAAGCTGTTAAGCAGATACTTCACTAGGACAGGAGTTTTCCTCCTGTTACTGCAGGCATCTTCCAGTCTCTGAATATCCCTTCAGGAGGTTGCAGTGGAGCAGCAGCCCATCCCCACAGCAGCACAGGAGCATATTTGCCTCCAAATGCTCTCTCCCTTTCCCCTTTTGCCATGAAGCTGAGAAGAATTAAACTTTCTAAGAAGGTTATAGCACAGAACAAGTCAGTCCGGGCATCCCATTAGTACAGTTATTGCCTAAAACTTAAAAATTTGACCAGGTTACTCATTAACTCCATAGGGGAACTCACTTGTGTTCAGACAAATGGAAAGGCAGAGGTTGCCATGTCTCTTGTGGTGAAGACCAGCCTTTGTCTCTTGTCACCTGGTGAGAGACATTTGAAATGGATGTGGCTGTTTCTGTGCACTTCAAGAGACTTTGGACTAGAGACTCAATATTATCAATTATGAAGAAAAAACCTATTGAAGGACTAACGAGTCCAAATTCTTGTTCTGTTCTGCTAAGCCAGGACCATTTCATGGGCACCAGCAAAGCTCTGCAAGAGGAAAATGCTATGATGAGGAGCGAAAGGACTCATGAACCTACGTCGTTTCAACAAACTGTCCTTCAACTCATGGCACAAGAGCTACACTACCCTGAAATCAATACATTTTACATGTCTCTAAAAAGAGTCGAGAATAAACAGAAGCAATAAAATGAGATAGAAACGTCCTGCTCTGTCCAGGCTTGAACAGGTTATTTAGATGTCTGTAGCTTGAGCATGCTTTGTTACAGTATGCCTGAGTGTAAAAGGAATACTTAATACTCCAGAGTTGTACTGCTACCTACCATAATCAAAGTAGCTCAATATGTGGAGATTTCCCCTCCTGATCTAATAAAGTGGTACTAATAAACATTCAGAAATTCAATGGAATACTACACTGTGACTATGGTTCTCTGCCTTTGATAACCACCTATTAAAGTTAAGATATTTGAAGAAGTTATTCCGAATTTTCACAGGTTCATTTACAGTGCAAGAGTACCCCAAGCTAAGGTGGAGGAGGACGTGCACTGCTCCCAGCAGTTCTATCTTCCCAGTTAGACAAGGTTGCCTGGGGTCTTGTCTGGTCAAACTCTGACATCCTCCAAGACCAGGGGCTCCATAACTCCTCTGTGTCCCCGTTCTAATGCTAACAACTCTTGTGGTGGAATTTTTGCCTTCTGCATGAATAAAATTTCTTTTGCTGTAACCTGGTGATGTTGTCTTGTCCTTGCTGGCTGTTCCCAAATGTCCTGCTTCTGGCTGGTAATGGCTTCCAGCAGGATTTGCTCCACCATCCTCCAGGGCATAGAGATGAGACTGACCAGTTCCCTGGGTTGTCCTTCTTGCCTTTTCTGAAAACAGGCATAAGCTTTGTCTTTTTCAAATCATCAGGGCCTTCCCCTGGTCACCATGGCCTTTAGAAGCAATAGACAGCACCTTGCAGTGGTATTGGGCAATGCCCTCAGAAAACATCACATGCATCCTGTCCAGTGCAGGCAACTATATACCCAGTCTACTTAAGATGTCCCAAAGCCATTCTCCTCTGTGTGGGCTGTATTCCTCTCTTCAAACTCTGCTACTAGGCACAGAAACCTGCAAGGCACTTGCAGCTATAGCCATTATCAACAAGAAACACATTGGAGTAGCTTCCATCTTTGTTTACACATGTATGTTATTAAATACCTATATTGCTAAAGCCATAGGATGTGCCCCATGCAGGTCTAGGGATGGGCAGCCTCTGCATCCCTTTCCCTCCAGAACCTCCAGATGCTTGGAAAATACAGACTGCTCTGGATAAAATATAACGCTCAGAGGACCTCGAATCTTCAATTTCACTCCATTAATCAAATATTATGTGGTCTGAGCAAATGCAGAACTGAGAGAAAGAAGTCTGTGAAATGAAAAAGGAGAAATTAATTGGGTTTGGAAACCACAATCTATCTGGGGGAAGGGAGTGGTGTCAGACTGCGTGGTCGATGTACTACAACTGTTGTACAGTGCCAGGGGCGGCACCTCTGACCCTACTTGCACGCTACAGTTAAATGCACATATTCTCACTGCTCTGATTAAGTCCATATTAAATTCCACCCAGTGGGAATGGGAGGACAATGGCTTCTCTCACAGTGGAGCACTCTCTCTATAGACAGGAACCGCTGAGATACCAAATTTAAGGTAATTCTGAGTTTGTTTCATTCCTCCAAACAACAGTGCCTTCTGAGGTCAAGTTCTCTTTCTTGGTGGTGATATCCTCCCAGCCATCTGAATCAGCTCTTAACCTCCTAAACCTCACTCTGCTCTTCAGGCATATGCCATACATCTCGATGTTCATTTAAGACTGTTCATTTAAACTGCACAGTCCAGAGTCTGTGCCCTGGTTTGCACTGCTGCTACGGCTGAACCAGCACCAAATCAGCTCAAAATCCTGGTACCTACGCTGTCCACACAAGAGTGATATTCAGCTGGTTCTGAGCAGTGATAGCTCCTAAAGCGGATGTGCTCAGGTGGAAGTCAGTCTCAGAAGGTGACAGCTTCCAAAATCAAAAACCTGGAGCCTCTTTTGTTGCAAAGAAATGAGAAAATATAAGGAATTCTAAGGAAGTTTTGGTCAGGCATGGGCATAACTGGAAAGAGCACATTCTTCTCAGAAGAGACTTGCCCGTATAAACAGGCAAGAATACAATAATTAATGTCAATTATTAAAGATTTGGGGAAGTAGCTTGTCACTACATAATTAAAAAGAGGAACACTGTTGTACTTGATTATTGTTGAGAAGTAAAACTGCACTAAGACTTTATGAAAATATGTAAAAAGAAGACCATTGCAGTAAAATGATGTGGGATTTGTTTTATCGTTATTTGCAACTGATGACCCTGAGCTTACTTTTGGAAGACACCCAGTTGTCTGCTGATCAGTGGTAGACCTTTGTTTTCAGCTGATGCTCTTGCATGATGCCCTAAACGACACAAACAGAAGGCAGCCTGAAGGTTGCTTCTGAACTATGCAAGACATCCCATCATGGTCCACAAGTCAAGTACCCACATCATCCTCAGCCCTATAACCTGCATTTCTGAGGGCATCAAAATGCTTTTGAGCTATGCAAACCCATGGGAAAGATTAATCACCAGAACTTACGGTCCCTTAGTCATCCTGAAGTTGAGGATATAAAAACAAGGATGATGGTGACGTGTTAGTGACTCCATACTATACATATTTCCTCAAAGGCTGCCTAAACTGAAGATTATGACGCTAATATAGTCACAAGCATTGCGACAAGAATTGATGACAAACTGTTTGGTCACGAGTTTTATTTAAAACCATTTATTTACCAAAGCAACATGGGAAAAAAAACAAAGAAATTGAGTTTTCAGGTACGTTTCAAGTGCAAATCCAGCGTAGCCTAGTTCAGCTGCTGTGAAAGAAATGGCCTTTTAAAGGATCACATGTGTTATGGAAGGGGTAAGATTCGGAGAGTGGAAACACCATGCTTGTAGGAGATGGTGTGGGAGGGTTAAGGAACTCCGTGCACCACATACCCCCTGCACCCCACCTTAGGAAGGAGCCCTCTTTCAGTTCCACCCTGCTTTCTTACTGTTCCTTCCTCTATTAATCCCTCCCTACACCTCTCAGCTGCAGAGAGAGGGTTTTCCTTTCATCAACCAGGGCAGAAAGCCGAAATCTGCTGCGCCCTGCATTTGCTGAGCCTGACTTCCACATTCACTTCAGCTGTCCATGCAAAGAGCTTGATGCACAACAAACCCAGCGTAACACAGAACAAAACGCCGACAACCAACCCGTGATGAACTGCACTCTAAGAGCAAGTACTTAAAAGTTACACTTCGTGCCCGTGCTTGGGGGTACCAGCAACACACCCCCTTCACAGTAACCCCCCAAACCCTGCAGCGGTGGGGAAAAGCCCCACAGAGACATCGAAACCCCCTGCGTGTCCACCACGGGGCCTTCCCCGGCCTCCCCGCTGAGGCGGCCGGGCCCGGCCGGCAGCGCACCCCGCCGCGGGGGTGGGCAGGCACGGCCAGCGGCCTCACGGGAGTTGTAGTCGGCGGGGAGCGGAGCCGGAGCCGCCTCTCCGCGACATGGCGGCGGCCCCGCAGGTACGGTGCGACACCCCCCGGGCACCTCGCTGAGGGACCGCGGCGGGCGGGAGGAAGGGAGGGAAGGGGGGGAAGTAACTTCGTTGGCTCCCACTTGTTGCCGCGCGGAGCTCGGCTCCGAGGGGAGGAGCTCCGGTGGGACGGATGGAGGGGGCACGGGCTCCGCGCACTGCGGCCCTGGGGGTTGGCTCATGTCGGGTCAGGGGCTGGCTGTGAGGGACGGGGAGCTGTCTGTCCCGAAGGGGGTGGCAGCCGACAGCAAGGCCCCGTCGTCTCGGAGGTCGTTGTTTCCAGCTGGTGAGCGGTGGCTTTAGGCAGACATAAACACTCTTCTGTCCCCTGTCATCCACCCCCCTGTGCGCAGCAGCAGGAGCAGTCACCTGGAGCCCTGCTAGAAACTAAACGCCCGCCCGTGTCCGTGCCCTCAGCCGCTATGAAGTGCTGACAGGCAAATACTTGCCGCAGCCCTAATCCCGCTCGCCCTTGTGTCGGCAAATCTCCGGCGGACAGACGGACAGAGTTCTGCTGGCACAGACGAGCCGGGTCTGTCTCTGGGGCAGATGCCGGGGTTGCAGCCAGCCGTCCTGCGGTTTATGTTGATCCCAGTAATCCAGAGCCACCAAGGAAGGGGGGGGAAAGCGAGGCTTTAGTGAAATGGCCATCTGCTGCTTTTGTGCTCTGGATTCTCCTCGGGCAGAGGTGCTGCGGTGGTAAGTCGGGCTGTGGAGGGGCTGTGCCATGTGTTGGACGCTGGTGAATCTGTTGCTGCCTGTTTTGGAGCGCAGGGCCCTTGTGTTTGCCTTCCCCGGGTCACTGCACCCAGCCTCCGGCTGGTTTTGGCCTGTGCAAAGGTTTCCTTGGCCTATGGAGCTGGTCACATTCCTGGTTCAGCCCCTCACTTGAAACCCAGTTACTTGTCTAGTGTAAACGAAGAGGGAGGAGTACCAGTGCTGAGGAGTGAAAGTGGGTGTTTGTTTTTATCCAGCTCTGACTTCACACACCCATGGAAGCAAGCTGGAATCTCAGGGTAAAACACAGGCTGTTTGCTGGCCACATGCTGACATGTTCTCTGTTACTGGCTCTGCCGTGATGTTGCAGGACATGCAGCAGAGGAGATAAACTGCCTTGCCGGACTGCGTGTTACGGTTTCTGGATGTTATTCTGCACAAAGCAACTTTCTGATGTCTTCCAATGAGCCTCATGGGAGCGCTTGAATTTAGAATATGTTCCTGATGTTCTGAACAGTGTTTCTGAACATTCACATTTAGAAGTTAAAAAGTTATCTCTAAGGTACTGTGAAAAAACGAGCGGTAGTCGACTTTACTCTTGTTGCAGTATATACGTATTTGACAGCGTTTGTTGTGAGCATGGTTTCACTGCTTCTTCTGAAAAGCCAGTTAGTTTTGAAGCCTGATTTTCATTTATAAAGTAGCTTTTTATGCACACCATCTGAAAACAGTGAAAGGGTGTATTGTATTTGCAGTCACTCTCTCCACTGCTGCAGAAAAGGAAGACATCCTGGAGGCCAGGGGCTTCTATGCCTTGGTTAGTATGGGATTGAGGCCTAAAGGAACAAATAGGGAAAGAAAGCCATTCAAAATGTGAAGAAAAATATGTGTAAATACAGACATGATCTGGTGGACTGCAGGAAAAGTAGTGCTGAGAATTGTGTTCAGTTTAGTCTGTTACTTGTTTTTCTTAGTTGATCGCATTTAAAATGGACAATTGCCTATTTGTCAAATAAACGCCAAATCCTTCTGGTATTCCTTAGGTGGTGTTGGGATGATTAAACTGGAGGGAACTGTAAGTGTTTTTGTTGTGACACATTCTTATTTATTTACATTCCTATGGTTCTGTTTCCGTTTGGTTTTGCCTGTGCAAAGAGACTTTTTAGCAGCTTGTATCTAGTGTAGTTCATATTTTCATGTAGGGTTTGTCCAGGGAGCGGTTACTCTTTGTGTCCAAAAGTCCTATAATAGTAGTAATTTTGAATACTTTGCCCAAATGTATTCAGAAGAAGGCTTTACAGTTTGTAACACTGGCAAAAGCAGCAGAGCCTTTTATGTAGAGCATAGCTTTGGGAAGCTGTTGCTGCACAGGGCCTTGACTTATACACCCTTCCCTTTGGATTAGTGTTTTTGGCCATCACAGTGTTCTGTGACTGTGGATGATAAAGTGATCTCAGCAAAGATATCTGTAAGCAGTTAACCCGAGTGTGTCCACCATGACACTGAATTTACAGCTCAGTGGCGACAGTCTCATGCAGGCCTCTCTTCCAAAGGCTTTTAAATAGTTGGGATTTGTAATTGAAATTTCCCCTTTCCCTCAAAATAGTGACCTTCACAGGAGAAAAGAGGGAGAGAGAATATACTCTGCGCTTCCTGCTACAGAGGAAAGGAAACAGGGTATTTTGCTGTTGGCTCTGGAGAAGCATGATTCACTCAGTGGCCTGTCAGTTTGGGTTGTCTCAGCGTGGTTTTTGCTTAATGTGTTTGCCTCACCTCCTGTTTGATTTATATATGCGTGCCCCAAACCTATAATTTTCAGTGTTGCTTGTTGCTAGTTCCCTGGGAACTACATATGGGCTGGGGAGCTACTACTGTTGTTGGATCTATGGAGGACAGATGGAGTTCTACAGATGAGCAAGTCTCAACATCCACCTGCCAAACTTTCCAAAACCATTAGTTGGATGCAGCCTTTTCAAGTACTTCTGAAACGTCAGCTTGAAAGGTCAGCGTGGAACAGGAGCTGCAGAGGTAACAAAATCCTGCTAAGGAAAGCTTCCATTCGGAGTTAGGATGCAATGATTGTCGCTTTCAACTATCCCAAAGCCCCAGGAGTGTCTGAGATGCTCTAGGCAGGCCGAGCTTGCTGAGGAAGTTAACAAACCTCAGAGACCAGCTCTGGAGACCTGAGAACCTTGAGATTTGTTGGAGTCTCCAAGCTTGTACAATGGGCAAGTATCATGAACCACCAATGCTCCTTTGCAGCTGGAAGACCTCTAGTGTTTCTGTAAGGATCTGTATGGTGCTCCTTAGAGTAACATCTGATCATCAAGAGCCTGGCTTGAAAACATGTGAGAGATTTAAGTAGTTGGGTGAGTTACAGAGAAAAAGAGCAGGTTTTGTGGCAAGGTGTCTGTAGGTGTCTGTATTGTCCTCCTCACATGTATCATTTCAGCAGCAGGAGCCTGTCTTGAAGAACATGCAAGAGATTAGAATAGTTGGATGAGTTACGGAGGGGAAGAGCAGGTTTTGTGGCAGGGCAGGTACGTGGGGACATGGGGAGGATGGCTTTGAAGAATGAGACTGCAAATGGGGAAAAGAACTTTTAACTTTTGAAGGAAATCTATCTTTTAAGCTAGCCATACAGGTGCTGAGGCAGCAGGGTACATTTTAGAGGGGTGAAATAGGATGGGAGCAGCTGAGGAAAAGCAAGTCTCTGGGAGCTAGAGGTTAGATGTTCATAACATCTAACTGTTAACAGTTTAATGTTAATAAACCCAGTGTAGCACTCCTGACACGGGGTGAGTCTGGGGTGTCCTAAGGGAAAAGGGTAGTTGTGTTTGTTGAAAGCGATACCAGTGCAATTCCTGTTATCAGAAGTGCTCTCTTCTCCTTGTGAACTGACTGCTTCCTCAAACAGACTACTTTAGTCATAAGACAGGGCTAAGACAGGCTTGACTTTGTGAGATATGTACAAGCTCATCCCTATGGTGGTGGTGGCAGGAAGTGGTCATTTGAGTTCATGTTGTTCAGCAGTTACTGATGTGAGGGATATCAGACAAAGCAATTTATTTTTCCAGTCAGGAATTTGTATTCCTGGTCTAAGGCATCTGCCCTTAAGTCAGGTCTTAGAGTAGAGATCCAGTTTGGGAAGTGCAGCATTAAAAAACATTGTTAGGGTTGTCAGCTTTCCCCACTGAGAGTTAAATATTGACTTACCTCATGGAGTTGTTATCGTGCCATTTGTATACTTGATTCTGTTGTTTAGTTTTGAGCTTTTCCCAAGAACAGCTTGCAAATACAAGGAATAAAGGGGGAATGCAGGCCAGGTGTCCATAGAATAGAGAAGTTTGCACAAAGATTATGCCAAACTTTTCCAATTCTTTTGTGTCAGTCTCTCCTGTCAGGTTAGGGATTAAAGCAGGATTTTGTGTATGTCATTAGTTCCTGGTTTTATGCTGTTAAATGCAATTACGGTTAAGGCACAAGGGCCTCCCCACGAAAGGTCCTTATTGTAGGGACCCCTAACTATAAACATGCTGCTTTTTCTGCTAGGCCTCTACAAAATATGTGATCGGCTTTGTGCACTTTGTCCAGTTGCTCTCTTTTGCTAAGCTATACTCTGTGTGAATTTGTTTTTCTGGATGCATATTTTCTGCAGGATATGTATTATTACTAAATGTTAGATTAGATACAAGGCAGAAGTTCTTCCCTGTGAGGGTGCTGAGTCACTGGCACAGGGTGCCCAGGGAAGTGGTGAATGCTCCATCCCTGGTGGTGTTCAAGGCCACGTTGGATGGGGCTTGGAGCAGCCTGATCTGGTGTGAGGTGTCCCTGCCCATGGCAGGGGATTGGAACTGGATGAGCTTTAAGGTCCCTTTCATCCTGAACCAGTCTGGAATTCTATGAGTCTAGGTATATATGCCTGAACACTTCAAAACAAGGTTTGTGTCTATAAGTGTGTGGAAGTCCAGCATAGGTTTGCAGCGTGGTCTTAGGTTTGAAGTGCTAAAAGAAAGAAAAAATATTCCTCCAAATCCTTAGTTTTGTAATTGAAATGTGAAGGTTTGTTGGTATAGAATAGAAAATGAAGGGGGAAGGTTAATTCATCACGAAAATTTCACTTCTTGGAATGGAAACCTTGGCTGACATTCAGGCTGTGCCTGCCTTTTGTTTTTAATGCTCCTATTTCACGTAGGAGAGTGTATGTTTTTATCAGTCGCATATCTTCGTATGCAGCGCTGAGCACAAAGGGTTGGGTTGTTCAGTGCAAGCATGTGCATGTGCCTGACAGAAGGGTCGTGCTGTCTTATTTGGAGTTCACCTCAGACCCTTATTTCCAGCAAAAAGTTCTTTGGCTTTATGGATGTGCAGCTTTGTGGTGCCAAAGGAGAAAAGCTAGCCCCACTGGTGCTCTGATGTTTCCTGCAACAACAAAGTACAAAATGCTTTTCCCCAGACAGTTACTGGAATGAAATAATTGAACTGAACCAGCGGTCGTACAGCCCTGTGAGGTAGAGGTGGTTCTTTTTCCCCAGCTCCCACTTCATCTTTGCTGTGAGGTTTGCATTCAGTGTTCTTTGTCAACGTTTTCTTTTAGCGTTGTATGACCAGGTAGGTTGTGTTTCTTCCACACGCTTTCCACAAGCGTTCCTTGCAGTGTCTGCTTTTATGGGACAAATCAAGGTCTGCATTACCCAAGAGAATAACACAGTTACAATTGTTGGGACTTGTGAATGTGCAATTTGGATATATACCCTCGCTTGTCTGTTTTGTTTCAGAGTGTTAGAACAGGTATAGAATTGCTGGCACCAAGTAAAGGTCTGGTGATAGTAGTGGGTGCCAAGGGTGAGGTGTCCTTGTTGTGAGTGGCTAGACCAGAGTAGTTATGTCATTGTAAAGTATTTTTGTAAGCAGTAGACAGCTGTGGCCTTGGTTTCCAATGAATTTGTCTTGCAGATATGGTTTGAATCATAGAATCCCAGACTGGTTTGGGTTGGAAAGGACCTTAAGATTATCCAGTTTCAACCCCCTGCCATGGGCAGGGATGCCTTCCACTAGACCAGGTTGATCTAAGCCCCATCCAACCTGGCCTTGAGCACTGCCATTTTGACCCCATCACCCCTTGTCCTGTCCTGTCACTACAGTCCCTGATGAAGAGTCCCTCTGCAGCATCCTTGTAGCCCCCTTCAGACACTGGAAGCTGCTCTGAGGT